>JAREIK010012621.1:0-26999 GCA_029783825.1 Sapria himalayana | reverse complement strand
ATATTTTAATTTATACATTCTAATTAATAATAGTTTATTAATTGATTTATTGATCATTATTATAATATCTATTAATAAAATTATTTATATTGATTTTAAATTAATATAATTATCAATATTATTATAATTAAATATTATATTCACATTTTAAAAAAAATTAAAAATCATTATATTTTCAAAGGTTACAAACTTAAAAACTAGATAAAATGACTTAAGGCATAAACACTTAAATGACTAAACCCCAAAACACCAAAATACTTAAATCATTAAACCTGTATATCGTGAATAATAAATAATAAATGTCAATTTTATTTGTATTCATTATAATTTTAAATATTTATTTTAATTATTTATTAGTTTATTTTTATAGAATTATAAATTACAAAATAAATTATGTGGAAGACAAATATAATTTAAATATTTTACTTTTAATAACAAAAATATAAACTTATAAAAAAAGCAAAATATTAAAAAAAAATTATTATTTAGTAATATATACTTTGATATTGAATAAATTTAGATTTTGCAAATATATTTTAAATAATATCTATCTTATTAATAATAGTTTATTAATTTATTTTTTGATCATTATTATAATATCTAGCAATGTGATTATTTATATTGAATTTAAATGACTTATATTTATTAAGATTATTATAACTAAATTTATATTTACTTTGAAAAAATTTAGAAATTTTTATATTTTCAAAGGTTATAACCTTAAAAAATTTTAAAAAAAATAAAAATAAATTTTTTGTTACATCATTGTTTAAATTAAACTTATAGACCATTAATGCCTAAACACTTAAATCTATAAACTGCTAAACACGAAAGCCCATAAATACTTAAAACTTTAAACTCGTAAACCTTAAATATAATTTAAATAATTTATTTTTCATTAAAAAAAATATAAGCTTATAAAAAGAAGCAAAAACAAAAAAACAAAATTATTATTTGGTAATAAATTTTACTTTGATTTTGAATAATTTTAGGTTTTGCAACTATTTTTTAATTTATATCTATCATATTAATAAAAGCATATTAATTTATTTTTTGATAATTGATATCATATCTATCAATAAAATTGTTTATATTTAGTTTATATTATATATAATTATAATGATTCTTATTACTAAATATTGTATTCACATTTTTAAAAAAATTTAAAATTATTATATTTTCAAAGGTTATAACCTTTGAAAATGTGAGAAAATATCAAAAATAATTTTTTTTTGTTATTTCATTGTTTAGATAAATCATATAAACTACTAAATGCCTAAACACTTAAGTCAATAACTCCGAAATCTCGAAAACCCTAAATAGATAATCCTTTTAAACTGGTATACCCTAAATAATAAATAAATAATATCAATATTATTTTTTTCATTATAATTTAAAATATTCATTTTAATTATTTATTCGTTTATTTTTATTAAATATTAATAACAATATAAATTATGAGTTAGACAAATATAATTTATATAAATTATTTTTCTTCAAAAAATATAGATAAACTTATAAAAAGAAGAAAAGATTTCAAAACAAAAATTTATTATATCGTAATATATTTAGCTTTCCTTTTAAATCATTTTAGGTTTTGTAATTATATTTTAATTGATATTTATCTTATTAATTATGAAATATATATTTTCAAAGTTTATATTAATCTTATTATGAAATATATATTTATCTTATTAATTTATTATAACTAAATATTGAATTCACTTTTGAAAAAAATTTAAAAATTATTATATTTTCAAAGTTTATAACATTAGAAAATATCAAAAAATAATAAAAATAAATTTTTTGTTTATTTATTGTTTAAATAAAACCTATATCCACTAAATGCATATACAGTTAAATCAGTAAACTCCTAAACCTTGTAATGCTTAAATACATAAACCATTAAACAGCTATATACTACTTAAAAATTAATAAATCTAATTTTTATTTCTATTTTTTATAAATTTAAATATTCATTTTAATTATTTATTAGTTTATTTTTATAAAAATATTTATTGATAAATAAAGTATGAGTGCGAGAAATATAATTTAAATAATTTATTTTTAATCAATAAAAGTATTTACCCTTATAAAATAAGTAAAAATTTTAAAATTTAAAATTATTATTAAGTAATATATTTTACTTTAATTTTGAATCAATTTTGGTTTTGTAAAAATTTTTTAATTAATATCTATCTTATTATAAATAGTTTATTAATTTAATTTTTATTCATTATTATAATATCTATCCATAAAATTGTTTATATTGAATTTATATGATATATAATTATTAATATTATTATAACTAAATATTATATTCATATTTCAAAAAATATTAAATATTATTATATTTTCAAAGGTTATGACGTATGAAAATGAAAAAAATTTACAAAATTTTTTTTTGTTATTTTTTTGTTTAAATAAAACCTATAAACCACTAAATGGCTAAAAACATAAATCGCTAAACTCCTAAATGAAAAAACCTCTAAATACTTAAAAAATTAAACTAGTATACAATAATAATAAATCATAAATTTCATTTTAATTTTTATTCAGTTTAATTTTAATTTTTATATTAATTATTTATTAGTTTATTTTTATAGAAATATTAATTACAAATAAATTATTAGTTAGATAGATCTAATTTAAATTAAACTGGTATACCCTAAATAATAAATAATAAAACTCATTTTTTTTCATTATAATTTTAAATATTAATTTTAATTATTTATTCGTATATTTTTATATAAATATTAATTACATAATAAATTATGAGTTAAACAAATATAATTTATATAAATTATTTTTCATCAAAAGAAATATAGATACATTTATAAAAACAAATTTAAAAACAAAAAATTAATATATAGTAATAAATTATAAGCATATATATTTTTTTAATGAAAAATAAATTATTTAAATTATATCTATCTCACTAATAATTTATTTTTTAATTAATATTTCTATAAAAATAAATTGATAAATAATAAAAATGAATATTTAAAATTATAATGAATACTAATAAAAAAGAGATATATGATTTATTATTTAGTGTATACCTATTTAATGGTTTAAGTTTTTTCTGGTTTTGGGGTTAAGTAGTTTATTGATTTATATGTTTGAACATTTAGGTGTTTATAGGTTTTATTTATTCAATGAAATATCAAAAAATTTATTTTTATGAATTTTCGTGATTTTCAAAGGTTATAGCCTTTGAAAATATAATAATTTTTTAATCTTCTAAAATATGAATACAATAGATAGTTATAATAATCTTAATAATTATATTTGATGTAAATTTAATATAAAAAATTTTATTAATATATATTATTATAATGATCGAAAAATAAATTAATAATCTATTATTAATAAGATATATATTAATTAAAATATATTTACAGAACTCAAAATAATTCAAAATCAAAGTAAATTATATTACTAAATAAAATTTTAAATTTTCATATTTTATTTATTTTTATAAGCTTATATTTTTTTTCATAAAAAATAATATATTTAAATTATTTGTCTCACTCATTATTTATTTTGTAATTAATATTTCTAGAAAAATAAATTAAAAATTAATTAAAATGAATATTTAAAATTATAATGTATACAAATAAAAATGAAATTTATTATTTATTATTTATTATTTAGGTTCTATACGTTTAGAGGTTTAAGTATTTTGGGGGTTTTGGGGTAATGAGTCTAGATATTTAAATGATTAGGCATTTAATGGTTTATATGTTTTATTTAAATAATAAAATAATAATAAAGTATTTTGTTATTTTTTCTCATTTTTGAAGGTTATAACTTTTGAAAATATAATAATTTTTAATTTTTTTTTGAAAAGTGAATTCAATATGAAGTTAATAATCATAATATTTAAATATCATATAAATTCAATATAAATTATTTTATTAGTATATATTATAATAATGAACATAAAAAAATAATAAACAATTATTAATAAGATAAATATTGTTTAAAATATATTTGAAAAACCTAAAATGGTTCAAAATCAAAGTGAAATATTTTACTAAATATTAATTTTAAATTTTTAATTTTTAAATTTTTGTATCCATTTAGATGCTTATATATTTTTTGATGAAAAATAAATTGTTTAAATTATATTTGGCTCACTAATAATTTATTTTTTAATTTATATTTCTATAAAAATAAACTAATAAATAATTAAGATGTAAGTTTAAAATTATAATGAATACTAATAAAAATGAGATTTATTATTTATTATATATACTTAACCAGTTTAGTGGTTAAATTATATAGGGGTTTTGTCCTTAAGAAGTTTAGCAATTTATGTTTTTAGGCATTTAGTGGTTTATAGGTTTTATTTATATAATAAAAATTTAAAATTTTTTTTTTGATTTTTTTCTGATTATCAAAGGTTATAAACTTTGAAAAGAAAATAATTTTTAAAATTTTTTGAAATGTGAATACTTAGTATAATTATATTAATCTTACTAATTATATATCATATAAATTCAATATAAACAATTTTAATGATAGATATTAGAATAATGATGAAAATTTAAATTAACAAACATTTATAAAAAATCTAAATATTAATTAAAATATATTCACATAACACAAAATGATTCAAAATCAAATCAAAATATATTACTAAATAATAATATTTAATTTTTAAATTTTTCCTTCTTTTTTTAAGCTTATATTTTTTTTATTAAATATAAATTATTTAAATATTATTTCTCATTCGAAATTTATTTCGAATTAGTTTTCTAAAAAATTAAACTATAAATAATTAAAATGAATATTTAAAATTGTAATAAATAAAAATATAAATGAAATTTATTATTTAATAAGTAGAATATAGCTATTAAAAGGTTTATGTATTTAGGGGTTTCGGGGTTTATGAGCTTACTGATTTAAGTAAGTAATCATTTAATGATCTATAAGTTTTTTAAAAAAAATGAAATGACAAAAAATTTATTTTTATTATTTTTTCTCTTTTTTAAGGTTATAACTTTTGAAAATATAATAATTTTTAAATTTTTTTCAAAAGTGAATAAAATATTTATTTATAATAATCATAATAATTTATAATTATATATCATATAAATTCAATATAAACAATTTTATTGATAGATATTCTAATAATTAACAAAAAATAAATTAAAAATCTATTATATATAAGATTGATATTACTTAAAATATAATATCAAAACCTAAAATTATTCAAAAGAAAAGCAAAATATATTACTTAATAATAATTGTTTTTTTTAAATTTTTATTCTTTTTATAAGCTTTTCTATTTTTTAATGAAAAATAATTTTATAAATTATATTTTTAACTCATAATTTATTTTATAATTAATACAGATATACAAAGAAAAAACTAAAAATCAAAATGATTTTTTTAAATTATAATGAAAACAAATAAAAATGAGATTTATTAATTATAATTTAGTGTATACCAGTTTAAAGAATTATCTATATAGGGGTATCGGGATTTTGTAGTTTAGTGATTTAAGTGTTTAGGCATTTAGTGGTGTATAGGTTTTATTTAAACAATGAAATAACAAAAAATATATATTTTTTTTCACATGTTCAAAGGTTATATTCTTTGAAAATATAAAAATTTTAAAACTTTTTTCAAAAGAAAATACAATATTTAGTTATAATAATTATTAAATTTATATATCATATAAATTCAATATAAACATTTTTATTGATAAATATTCTAATAATGATTAAATAATAAATTAATAATCTATTAATTATAAGATATATATCATTTAAAATATAATTACAAATATTAAAATGATTCAGAAGATATGCAAAATATATTACTATATAATAATTTTTTGTTTTAAAATTTCTTTATAAAAATGTATCTATATTATTTTTTGATGAAAAATAATTTATATAAATTATATTTTATTAACTCATAATTTATTTTGTAATTAATATTTATATAAAAATAAACAAATAAATAATTAAAATGAATATTTAAGATTATAATGACAAAAAAATGAGTTTTATTATTTATTATTTAGGGTATATTGGTTTAATTTAAATTAGATAATCTAACTAATAATTTATTTTGTAATTAATAGTTCTAAAAAAATAAACTGAAAATTTTTAAAATAATAATTTAAAATTAAACTGAATAAAAATTAAAATGAAATTTATGATTTATTATTAATATATACCAGCTTAATTGTTTAAGTATTTAGAGGTTTTGTCATTTAGTAGTTTAGCGATTAATGTTTTTAGGCATTTAGTGGTATATAGGTTTTATTTAAACAATAAAATAACAAATAAAAATTTTAAATTTTTCTAATTTTCATAAATCATAATCTTTGAAAATATAATAATATTTAACATTTTTTAAAATGTGAATATAATATTTAGTTATAATAATATTAATAATTATATATCATATAAATTTAATATACACATATTTATTGTAAAATATTATATTATGATCAAAAATTAATTTAATAAACTATTAATAATAAGATAGATATTAATTAAAAAATAATTACAAAACCCAAATTGATTCAAGATTATAGTAAAATAAATTTATGTATAACATTTTTTAATTTTTTAATTTTTACTTCTTTTATAAGCATATATATTTTTTAAATTATATTTGTCGCACTCATAATTTATTTTATAATAAATATTTCTATAAAAATAAACTAATAAATAATTAAAATGAATATTTAAAATTATAATAAATAAAATTAAAAATTACATTTATTAATTATTAAGTAGTATATAGTGGTTTAATGGTTTATGTATTTTTGTATTACGGGGTTTAGGAGTTTACTGATTTAACTGTGCCTGCATTTAGTGATATATAGGTGTTATTTTAAAAAAAATATCAAAAAATTTATTTTTTTTATTTTTTGATAATTTTAAAGGTTATAACCTTTGAAAATATAATAATTTTTAAATTTTTTTCAAAAGTGAATACAATATTTAGTTATAATAATCTTTTTATTTATATATAATATAAATTCAATATAAATACTTTTATTGATAAATATTTTAATAATGATAAAAAAATAAATTAATAATATATTATTAATAAGATACATATCAATTAAAATATAATTACAAAACCTAAAATGATTCAAAAGAAATCAAAATATATTACTATATAATAATTTGTTATTTTGAAATTTTTTTTTCTTTTAACAAGTTTATCCATATTTTTTTGATAAAATTTAATTTATATAAATTATATTTGTCTAACTCATTATTTATTTTGTAATTAATATTTATATAAAAATAAACGAATAAATAATTAAAATGAATATTTAAAATTATAATGAAAAAAATAATATTGAGATTTATTATTTATTATTTAGGGTATACTAGTTTATATGTTTTATCTTTTTAAGATTATAAAGATTTAGGAGTTATTGATTTAAATGTTTTGGAATTTATTGGTTTATAGGTTTTATTTAAATAATGAAATATCAAAAAAAAATATTTTTTTTGTTTTTTCACATTTTCAAAGGTTATAATCTTTGAAAATATAATAATTTTAAAATTTTTTTCAAAAGTGAATTCAATATTTAGTTCTAATAATCATTATATTTAAATATCATATAAATTCAATATAAATAATTTTATTGATAAATTTTCTAATAATGATCAAATAATAAATTAATAATCTATTATTAATAAGATAGATATCAATTAAAATATAATTACAAAACCAATAATGATTCAGAAGCAAAGCAAATTATATTCTTATATAATAATTTTTTGTTTTTAATTTTATTTCCTTTTAATAAGTTTATCTATATTTTTTATGATGAAAAATAATTTATATAAATTATAATTGTCTAACTCATAATTTATTTTGTAATTAATATTTATATAAAAAATAAACAAATAAATAATTAAAATGAATATTTAAAATAATAATGAAAAAAAATTATCTATTTAGGGTTTTCGAGATTTAGAAGTTATTCATTTAAGTATTTAAGCATTTAGTTGTTTATAGGTTTTATTTAAACATTGAAATAACAAATAAATTATTTTTGATATTTTTTCAAATTTTCAAAGATTAACCTTTGAAAATATAATAATTTTAAAATTTTTTAAAAATGTGAATACAATATTTAGTAATAATAATTATTATAACAATATATAATATAAACTAAATATAAATAATTTTATTGATGGATATTATATCAATTATCAAAAAATAAATTAATAAACTATTATTAATATGATAGATATAAATTTAAATTTAATTACAAAAACTAAAGTGATTAAAAATCAAAGTAAATTTATTACTAAATAATAATTTTTGTTTTTTAGTTTTTGACTCATTTAATAAGATTATATATTTTTTTGATAAAAAATAAATTATTTAAATTATATTTGTATCACTCATAATTTATTTTGTAATTAATATTCAATAAATTATTTAAATTATATTTAAGGTTTACAAGTTTAAACGTTTAAGTATTTAGGGTCTTCCGGGTTTACGAGTTTAGACATTTATGTGTTTAGGTATTTAATGGTTTATAAGTTTTATTTAAACAATAATATAACAAAAAATTTATTTTTTGTTATTTTTTCTCATTTTTTAAGGTTATAACATTAGAAAATATAATAATTTTTAATTTTTTTTTAAATGTGAATACTATATTTAGTTTTGATAATATTAATAATTATATATCATGTAAATTCAATATAAACAATTATATTGATAGATATTATATTAATGATCAAAAAATAAATTAATAAACTATTATAAATAAGATAGATATTATTTAAAATATTTTTGCAAAACCAAAATTTATTCAAAACTAAAGTAAAATAAATTACTAAATAATAATGTTTATGATTTTTTGCTTCTTTTTATTAGTATATATTTATTGTTCTTATAAGTATATTATTTAAATTATATTTGTCTTCCTCAAAATATATTTGAAATTTATAATTCTATAAAAATAAACTAAAAAATAATTAAAATGAATATTAATATTATAATGAATACAAATAAAATTGAAATTTATTATTTATTATTCATGATATACAGTTTTAATTGTTTAGGTATTTAGGTGTATTGGGGTTTAGTGATTTAAGTGTTTATGCCTTTAGTGATTTATAGTTTTTATTTAAAGATTGAAAAAATAAAAAATTTAATTTTTTGTTTTTTTTTAATTTTGAAGGTTATAACCTTTTAAAATATAATAATTTTTATTTTTTTTTAAATGTAAATATAGTATTTAGTTATAATAATCTTAATAATTATATATAATGTAAACTCAATATAAATAATTTTATTAATAGATATTATAATAATGATCAATAAATAATTAATAAACTATAAAAAGAATGATATAAATTAAAATATAAATGAAAAATCTAAAATGATACAAAATCAAAATAAAATATTTTACTAAATAATAAATTTTTGTTTTTAAAATTGTGCCTATTTTTATAAGCTTATATATTTTTTGATGAAATATAAATTATATTTCTATAAAAAAAACTAATAAATAATTAAAATAAAAATTTTAAATTATACGGAAAAAAAATTAAAATGATATTTATGATTTATTATTAATGTATACCAGTTTAATGATTTTGAGATTTAAAATTTTTTGAAATGTGAATATAATATTTAGTAATAATATTATTAATAATCATACATCATATAAATTCAATATAAACAATTTTATTGATAGTTATTATAATAATGATCAAAAATTAAATTAATAAACTATTAATAATAAGATAGTTATTCATTAAAAAATATTTACAAGACCAAAATTGATTCAAAATTAAAGTAAAATATATTACTGAATAGTAATTTTTAATTTTTAAAGTTTACTTCTTTTATAAGCATATATATATTTTTTGATCAAAAATAAATTATTTAAATTATATTTATCTTACTAATAATTTATTTTGTAATAAATATATCGATAAAAATAAACTAATAAATAATTAAAAGAATGTTTAAAATTATAATAAATAGAAATAAAAATTAGATTTATTAATTATTATATATTATATAGTGGTTTAATGGTTTATGTATTTAGGTATTATGCGGTTTAGGAGTATACTGATTTAATTGTATATGCATTTAGTGGTTTATAGGTTTTATTTAAAAAATAAAATCACAAAAAATTTATTTTTATTATTTTTTGATATTTTGAATAATTATAACCTTTGAAAATATAATAATTTTTAAATTTTTTTCAAAAGTGAATTCAATATTTAGTTATAATAATCATTATATTTATATATCATATAAATTTAATATAAACAATTTTAGTGATTAATATTCTAATAATGATCAAAAAATAAATTAATAATCTATTATTAATAAGATAGATATCAATTAAAATATAATTACAAAACATAAAATGATTCATAAGCAAACCAAAATATATTACTATATAATAATTTTTTGTTTTGCAATTATTTTTTATTTTAAAAAGTTTATCTATCTTTTTTTGATTAAAAATAATTTACATAAATTATATTTGTCTAACTCAATTGATTTTTTAATTAATCTTTATATAAAAATAAACAAATAAATAATTAAAATGAATATTTAAAATTATAATGAAAAAAAATGAGATTTATTAGTTATTATTTAGGATATACCAGTTTTAATTTAAATTATATCTGTCTCACTAATAATTTATTTTGTAATTAATATTTCTATAAAAATAAACTGATAAATAATTAAAATAAAAATTTATAATTATACTTAATAAAAATTAAAATGAGATTTATGATTTATTATTAATGTATACCAATTTAATAGTTTAAGTATTTAGAGGGTTTGTCATATAGGTGTTTAGCGATTCATGTTTTTAGGCATTTAGTGGTTTATAGGTTTTATTTAAACAATAAAATAACAAAAAAAATTGTAATTTTATGTCATTTTCATAGGTTATACCTTTGAAAATATAATAATATTTAAAATTTTTTGAAATGTGAATACAAAATTTAGTTATAATAATTTTAATAATTATATATCATATAAATTCTATATAAACAATTTTATTAATAGAAATTATATTAATGATCAAAAATTAAATTAATAAACTATTAAAAAAAAGATAGATATTAATTAAAAAATAATTTCAAAACTCAATTTGATTCAAAATAAAAGAAAAATATATTATTTGATATTAATTTTTAATTTTTAAATTTATACTTCTTTTTATAAGCGTATATTTTTTTTATTAAAAATAATTTAATTAAATTATATTTGTCGCACTCATACTTTATTTTGTAATAAATATTTCTATAAATTATAATATAGAAATAAAAATACAACTAATTATTAATAATTAAAACCATGATAATAATCATATTATCTTTCTATTTATTAATTATTAAGATTATAATAATTAATAAAAATTATAATAAATAGAAATAAAAATTAGATTAATTAATTATTAAGTGGTATATAGCAGTTTAATGGTTTATGTATTTAGGCATTACGGGGTTTAGGAGTTTACTGATTTAACTGTGTATTCATTTAGTGGTTTATAGGATTTATTTAAGAAAAAAAATAAAAAAAAATTATTTTTTTATTTTTTGATATTTAGAAAGGTTATAACCTTTGAAAATGTTATAATTTTTAAATTTGTTCAAAAGTGAATAAATATTTATTTATAATAATCATAATAATTATATATCATATAAATCCAATATAAACAATTTTATTGATAGATATTCTAATAATTATCAAAAAATAAATTAAAAATCTATTATGACTAAGATTGATATTACTTAAAATATAATATCAAAACCTAAAATGATTCAAAAGCAAAGCAAAATATATTACTTAATAATAATTACTTGTTTTTAAATTTTTATTCTTTTTATAAGCTTATCTATTTTGTAATGAAAAATAATTTTTATAAATTATATTTTTAACTCATAATTTATTTTATAATTAATATATATATATATATATATATATATATATATATATATATATATATATATATATATATATATATATATATATATATAAAACTAAACAATCAAAATGAATTTTTTAAATTATAATGAAAACAAATAAAAATGAGATTTATTAATTATTATTTAGGGTATACCCGTTTAAATGATTATCTCTATAGGGGTATATGGATTTTGTAGTTTATTGATTTAAGTGTTTAGGCATTTAGTAATTTATAGGTATTATTTAAACAATGAAATAATAATAATAAAATATATTTTTTATGTTTTTCACATGTTAAAAGGTTATAATCTTTGAAAATATAATAATTTTAATGTTTTTTTTCAAAAGTGAATAAAATATTTAGTTATAATAATTTTTAAATCTATATATAATATAAATATTTTATTGATAAATATTCTAATAATGATCAAAAAATAAATTAATAATCTATTATTAAGAAGTTGGATATCAATTAAAATATAATTACAAAACCTAAAATGATTAAGAAACAAAGTAAAATATATTAATATATAATAATTTTTTGTTTTTAATTTTTTTCTTCTTTTAATAAGTTTATCTATATTTTTTTGTTGAAAAATAATTTATCTAAATTATATTTGTCTAACTTATACTTTTTTTGTAATTAATATTTATATAAAAATAAACAAATAAATAATTAAAATTAATATTTAAAATTATAATGAAAAAAAAATGAGATTTATTATTTATTATTTAGAGTATACCGGTTTAATTTTAATTATATCTGTCTCGCTAATAATTTTTTTTGTAATTAATATTTCTATAAAAATAAATAGATAAATAATTAAAAAAAATTTAAAATTATACTTAATAAAAATTAAATTGAGATTTATGATTTATTATTACTGTATAGCAATTTAATGGTTTATGTATTTAAAAATTTTGTCATTTAGAGTTTGGCAATTTATGTTTTTAGTAATTTAGTGGTTTATAGGTTTTATTTAAATAATGAAATAACAAAAAAATTATTTTTGATATTTTTTCAAATTTTCAAAGGTTATAACATCAGAAAATATAATAATTTTAAAATTTTTTAAAAATGTTTATACAATATTAGTAATAATAATTATTATAACTATATATAATATCCTCTAAATATAAACACTTTTATTGATAGATATTATATCAATTATCAAAAAATAAATTAATAAACTATTATTAATATGATAGATATAAATTAATTTATAATTAAAAAATCTAAAATGATTCAAAATGAAAGTAAAATTTATTACTAAAAAATAATTTTATTTTAGTTTTTGCATCATTTTATAAGCTTATATTTTTTTTGATGAAAAATATATTATTTAAATTATATTTGTATAACTCATAATTTATTTTGTAATTAATATTTCTATAAATTATTTAAATTATATTTATGGTTTACGAGTTTAAAGGTTTAAGTATTTAGGGGCTTTGGGGTTTAAAAGTTTAGAGATTTATGTATTTAGGCATTTAATGGTTTATAAGATTTATTTAAACAAATATATAACAAAAATTTTATTTATATTAATTTTTATCATTTTTGAAGGTTATAACCATTGAAAATATAACAATTTTTAAATTTTTTTATATGTGAATACTATATTTAGTTATGATAATCTTAATAATTATATATCATGTAAATTCAATATAAATAATTATATTGATAGATAATATATTAATGATCAAAAAATAAATTAATAAACTATTATTAAAAAGAAACATATTATTTAAAATATATTGTCAAAACATAAATTTATTCAAAATCAAAATAAAATATATTACTAAATAATAATTTTTTTGATGTTTTGCTTCTTTTTATAAGTTTATATTTTTATTATTAAAAGTAAATTATTTAAATTATATTTATCTTCCTCATAATTTATTTTTAATTTATAATTCTATAAAAATAAACAAATAAATAATAAAAATGAATATTTAAAACTTTAATGAATACAAATAAAATAGAGATTTATTATTTATTATTCAGGATATACCAGTTTAATGGTTTAAGTATTTAGGTATTTTGGGGTTTAGTGATTTAAGTGTTTAGGTCTTTAGTGAGTTATAGTTTTTATTTAAAGAATGAAAAAAAAAAAAATTTAATTTTTTGATTTTTTTTAATTTTTAAAGGTTATAACCTTTATACTAGTTTGATTTTTTTAAATGTTATATAATGTAAACTCAATATAAATAATTATATTAATACATATTATAATAATGATCAATAAACAATTAATAACTATTATTAATAAGAATCATATAAATTAAAATATAATTGCAAAATCTAAAATGATTCAAAATAAAAATAAAATATATTACTAAATAATAAATTTTTGTTTTTAAAATTTTGCCACTTTTTATCAGGATATATATCTTTTTTGATGAAAAATAAATTATTTAAATTAGATCTGTCTCACTAATAAATTATTTTGTAATTAATATTTCTATAAAAATAAACTTGTAAATAATTAAAATAAAAATTTAAAATTATACTTAATAAAAATTAATGTACACTTGTTTATTAATGTACACCTATTTAATGGTTTAAGTATTTAGAGGTTTTCTCGTTTAGGAATTTAGCAATTTATGGTTTTAGGCATTTACTGGTTTATAAGTTTTATTTAAACTATAAAATAACAAAAAAAAATTGTAATTTTTTCTCCTTTTTATAGGTTATAACCTTTGAAAATATAATAATATTTAAAATTTTTTGAAATGTGAATACAATATTTAGTTATAATAATATTAATAAATATATATCATATAAATCAATATAAACAATTTTATTGATAGATAATATAATAATGATCAAAATTTAAATTAATAAACTATTAATAAAAAGATTGTTATTAATAAAAAAGATTTACAAAACCCAAATTGATTCAAAATTAAAGTAAAATATATTACTTGATAATAATTTTTAATTTTTAATTTTTAATTTTTTACTTCTTTTATAAGAATATATTTTTTTTGATTAAAAATAAATTAATTAAAATATATATGTCGCTCTCATAATTTAATTTGTAATAAATATTTATATAGAAATAAACTAATAAATAATTAAAATGAATATTTAAAATTACAATAAATAGAAATAAAAATTAGATTTATTAATTATTAAGTAGTATATAGCAGTTTAATGGTTTATGTATTTAGCCATTATGAGGTTTAGGAGTTTACTGATTTAACTGTGTATGCATTTAGTGGTCTATAGGTTTTATTAAAAATCTAAAATAATAGAACATTTATTTTTATTATTTTTTAATATTTTCAAATGTTATAACCTTTGAAAATATAATAATTTTTAATTTTTTTTAAATGTGAATACAATATTTAGTTATAATAATCATTATATTTATATATCATATAAATTCAATATAAATAATTTTATTGATAAATATTCTAATATTGATCAAAAAATAAATTAATAATCTATTATTAATAAGATAGATATCAATTAAAATATAATTACAAAACCTAAAATGATTTAGAAGAAAAGCAAAATATATTACTATATAATAATTTTTTGTTTTGAATTTTTTTTTCTTTTAAAAAGTATATCAATAATTTTTTGATGAAAAATAATTTATATAAATTATATTTGTCCAACTAAATTTATTTTATAATTAATATTTATATTAAATAAACAAATAAGTAATTAAAATGAATATTTAAAATTATAATAAAAAAATGAGATTTATTATTTATTATTTAGGGATACCCATTTAATTTAAATTAGATCTGTCTCACTAATAATTTATTTTGTAATTAATATTTCTATAAAATAAATTGATAAATAATTAAAATAAAAATTTAAAAATATAATGAATAAAAATTTAAATGAGATTTATGATTTATTATTAATGTATATCAATTTAATGATTTAAGTATTTAGAGGTTTTGTCGTTAGGAGTTTAGTAATTTTTTGTTTTTAGGCTTTTAGTGGTTTATAGGCTTTATTTAAAAAAAATAAAATATCAAAAAAAGTTTCTATAATTTTTTATCATTTTCATAGGTTATAACATTTAAAAATATAATAATATTTAAAGTTTTTTGAAATTTTAATACAATATTTTGTTAAAATAATATTAATAATTATATATCATATAAATTTAATATAAATAATTTTATTAATAGATATAATAATAATGATCAAATATTAAATTAATAAACTATTAATATTAAAGTTAGATATTAATTAAAAAATATTTACAAAACCCAAATTGATTCAAAATTAAAGTAACTTATATTACTTGATAATAATTTTTAATTTTTAAATTTATACTTCTTTTATAAGCGTATATTTTTATTAGATAAATAATATATTATTTAAATTATATTTGTCATACTCATAATTTATTTTGTAATAAATATATCTAAATAAATACACTAATAAATAATTAAAATGAATATTTAAAAATATAATAAATAACAATAAAAATTAGATTTATTAATTATTAAGTAGTATCTAGCTGTTTAATGGTTTATGTATTTATGCATTACGGGGTTTAGGAGTTTACTGATTTAACTTTATATGCATTTAGTAGGACTGTCCACGGGACTCGGAGATTCGCGACCCGACCCTAAGTCTTGTCCCGAAAGAATCGGGACTGACAAAATCCGTTGATTTGACTTTTCCCATCCCATTCTGTCACGTATTTTTTCTTTTGGGATGGTTCAGGATCTTAAGCAATATGTATCCCGAGAACTGTCACATCCTAAAAAACTGATACTAGAACCAGGAATATATATATATATATATATATATATATATATATATATATATATATATATATATATATATATAATGAAGATGCCACAATTCTGCTACTGCCCATCCAATCCCGACGCACCTATTGCTGTTCCGACGGGTTCCAGGCCGCCTCACGCCATTCCAGCCGTGTTCAGTTTGGTCCAGCTTTTGTCTGTCACACTTCTGGTTGCCTCCGCCATGTCTCAGATGCCACCAGCTTTTGGTTTGTTTTTCTGACGAGAATTGAGTGACTAATTCTTATTATTATTATGTGTCTCAGTCAGTTTTATTGGGCATTGGTTGTGGTGTTGTGGTTGGGCCGAATGAGTGGGCTGAATGTGTTACAGTCCGTTTTGTAGAGCTTGCTTGTTTGAAATATTTATATGTATTTATGCTTAACAGATCATATTAATTATTGGCAATGAAGATGGCACAATCCAACAGTAAACAAAAAATACAATAAATTGAAGATGATCACATCTCAAATGATCAAAGTACTGGTAAATCCAATCATCATCCTTTTAGGAACCCTCCTATTGTTACGGTAGGTTTTTCAATTCCAATTGTAAAAGAAAGACAAGGTACATCTGAACCTCAAACTAATAAAAAGTATGAGTCTGCTGTTTGGGAAACTTATGAGATATTAGTTGATTTAGAGGGAAATGAAACTCGAAGGGCAGCTTGTATATGGTGTAGGAAAGAATATTTGGCAAAAAGTGATCAAGGTATTTCTGGTTTATGGAAATACTTGAGAGTGACTTGTAAGAAATTTCCACACACAAAAGAATTAATAGAAGCTCACAAAGGTAATGACAAGTCACAATCTTTGTTGAGTTTCACTAACGGTACTAGTTCAGAGGATAACAAATTAACTTGTTGGAAATTTGTTCAACAACCAGTTAGGGATGCTTTGGTGAAAATGATCCTAAAAGTTGAATTGCCTTTTTGTTTTGTTGAGAGGGATGAGTTCAAGAAGTTTTTTGAAGTTAGTGTGCGTCAATTTAAAATTCCATCTAGGCACTCTCCTATGAGGGATTGTTTTTCTTTGTTTGTGAAGGAAAAGAAGAAATTATTTGATAGCATATCATCTCATTGTTGTAGAGTTTCATTGAATATCGATACTTGGACTAGCATTCAAAATTTGTCTTATATATGTTTGACTATTCATTTCATTGATTCTCAATGGAATATGCATAAAAGGCTTTTGAACTTTTGTGTAATTAAAAGTCATTCTGGAGTTAATATTATAAATGCTATTGAGTTTTCCAAGAATGAATGGGGTTTAAGAAAGTTGATGTGCATTACTGTTGACAATGAATAAAATAATGATGTTATAGTTGAACAATTGAAAAAAAGGCATGTGAAGAAAAGTGTTGTACCTTTGAGAGGCGAGCATTTTCATATGAGATTTTGTGCTCATATCCTAAACTCAATTATCAGAGATGGCAGTGCAGTAGTTGAGGGTGCTTTTCAAAATATTAGAGGTGTGATGAAATATGTGAGGAGCAGTCCTAAAAGATTAGATATGTTTAAGTTATGTGTTGAAGAAGCAAACTTGACATATGGATCTTCATTGCAATTAGATTGTCCTTCAAGATGGAATTCAAATTATTTGATGCTACAAACTTATATAGAATATCAAAAAGAATTTGATAAGTTGGAAGACAAAGATAAAAGGTTTTTGAAGGAGTTTGGTTCAAATGTTCCAACTGAGAGAGACTGAACAAACACCAAAATCTTGGCTTGTTTCTTGAAAACTTTTTATGATGTAACTTGTAAATTTTTTGGCTCATAATATTCTACCTCTAGTGTTTATTTTCCTTAGATTATTCGAATTTTGAAAAAAATTGAGCTTTGTGAAAATAGTAGAGATACAATGGTGTCTGGAATGGGTATGAAAATGAGGCATAAATTCAACAAATATTGTTGTTCTCTTCAGTCAACAAATATTATGTTTTTTGTAGCAGTAGTGTTGGATCCTAGATATAAGCTCAAATATATCAAGGTTAAATACACTTAGCATTATGAAGAGGAATTGGCTAAAAATTTGGTGAAAAAGGTTATAAATGTTTTATATGAGATGATGGATGATTATAACGATTTAAATGAAGATGAATCTAAAGAAGATGATTTTTATTCTACTGTGTTGAAGAAAAATGATGATTTCTTTAATGGTAGTGATACTTATGTTAATGATTTTTTTGTTGAATTTTAGAAAAAACATGAAGTTGTAGCTTTGGAAGAGTTGGATAGGTACTTGGAGGACAAACTTGAAAAAAATAGAATTGAATTTGATCTTCTAAACTGGTGGAAGGTAAACGAGGTTAGGTATCCTTCTTTGGCAAATATAGCCAAGGATGTATTTACTATCCAAGCATCTACTGTGGCCTACGAATCTACATTTAGTACTGGGGGGAGAACTTTAAATAAATTTAGGAGTTCTTTAACACCTATTACAGCTGAAGTTCTCATATGTCTACAAAATTGGTTGAGAAGCTCAAACAAACCTATTGAAATTGAAGAATTAGTTCAAGACCTTGATGATAATGAATCATGTTAGTATACAAATCTTGTAAATTATAATTTCACTTTTACTTATTTTATTCATTCAATTTAATAAAAATATTGTTCAATTACAATTTTCAAAGTGGTCACAATATCCAAATATTCTTCCAACTATAGTTATCCAACTAAATTTGGAATGGGTGTATTTAATTTTATAAGGTAATATTTTTTTTATTATTCTTTCATCTTATAAATTTATGTCTACATGATTAACACGTTTTCATCTTTGGTTGTCCTTCTACTGTGGAGGAGGAAAAGAGAGGAGTTGTAAAAGAGATAATTAATTGGGTTTGGATTTTCGTTGTTGTTCCGGGACGGACCTTTGAAATGATTATTATCATGGTTGTTATTAGTTGTATTTTTTTTGTTATATTAAGCTGCCTAATTTTAGCAATTACTTAAGTAGTAATTGCTGCTACCAATGTTTGTGGTCATCTTTAGCTATTCCTTAATATTTTAAGTAATTATTTAAAAAATGTAGTATTGTTATTATGGTTAACTTTCAATCGGCTGAACAAAGCCAACTTGTGAAAAAACAAAGAACCAAATTAAGCACACAACTCGGTCTCGTTCTATTTAACTTTTCTATCCTTATCTGAACATCAAAGCTTTTGACAAGGTAATGGAACTCGTTTGTGGTATCTAGCCTATTTGACAAAACAAAATTGGTCCAATTTGAGTTTGAAAGATACATATCTAAGGAATGATAAATGGTACAAAAAATGGTTTTGACATGAATTAACTTGACCAGTTTGATGAAAATAAATTGAAAAAAATTTCTGAACTCTATTGCGTCCAAGAACAATTTTATCCTGCCCAAATTCCCCGATCTCTGTCCCTTCCCGTTCCGATATTTCAACCTATGTGACGGGTCTGGATCTTCAAAAAAAATCTCCGAACTGTGTGAAGGGACTGGTGATTTGTAATCCCCATCCCGTCCCGTCCCATGAGCACACCTCTCATTGAGTGGTTTATAGGTTTTATTTAAAAAATAAAATAACAAAAAATTTATTTTTTTTTATTTTATGATATTTTCAAAGGTTAAAAGCTTTGATATTTAATAAGTTTAAATTTTTTTTCAAATGTGAATACAATATTTAGTTATACTAATCATTATATTTATATATTATATAAATTTAATATAAACAATTTTAATGATAAATATTCTAATAACGATCAAAAAATAAATTAATAATCCATTAATAATAAAATAAATATTAATTAAAATATAATTACTAAACTTAAAATGATTCATAAGCAAAGAAAAATATATTATTATATAATAATTTTTTGTTTTTGAATTTTTTCTTCTTTTAATAAGTTTATCTATATTTTTTTAATGAAAAATAGTTTATATAAATTATATTTATCTAACTCATAATTTATTTTGTAATTAATATTTATATATAAATAAACAAATAAATAATTAAAATGAATATTTAAAATTATAATAAAAAAATGATTTTTATTATTTATTATTTATTATTTATTATTTATTATTTAGGGCTACCTGTCTAATTTAAATTAGATCCATCTCACTAATAAGTTATTTTGTAATTAATATTTCTATAAAAATAAACTGATAAATAATTAATATACAAATTTAAAATTATACTTAATATAAATTAAAATGAGATTGAAGATTTATTATTAATATATACTAGTTTAATAGTTTAAGTATTTAGAGGTTTTGTCGTTATGAGTTTAGTGATTTATGTTTTTAGGCTTTTATTGGTTTATAGGTTTTATATAAAAAAATAAAATAACAAAAAAAATTTCTATAATTTGTTATCATTTTCATAGGTTATAAGCTTTGAAAATATAATAATATCTACAATTTTTTGAAATATAAATACAATATTTAGTTTTAATAAAATTAATAATTATATATCATATAAATTCAATATAAACAATTTTATTAATAGATAATATAATAATGATAAAAAATTAAATTAATAAACTATTAATAAAATAGATAGATATTAATTAAAAAATATTTAGAAAATCCAAATTGATTCAAAATAATAGTAAAATATATTACTGGATAATAATTTTTAATTTTTAAATTTCTACTTCTTTTATAAGCGTAAATTTTTATTTATTAAAAATAAATAAATTAAATTATATTTGTCGCACTCATACTTTATTTTGTAATAAATATTTCAATAAAAATAAACTAATAAATAATTAAAATGAATATTTAAATTTATAATAAATAGAAATAAAAATTAGATTTATTAATTATTAAGTAGTATATAGCAGTTTAATGGTTTATGTATTTAGGCATTACGGGGTTTAGGAGTTTACTGATTTAATTGTGTATGCATTTTGTGGTTTATAAGTTTTATTTAAGAAAAAAAATAAAAAAAAAATTATTTTTTTTATTTTTTGATATTTTCAAAGGTTATAACCTTTGAAAATTTTATAATTTTTAAATTTTTTTCAGAGGTGAATAAATATTTATTTATAATAATCATAATACTTATATATAATATAATTTCAATATAACAATTTTATTCATAGATATTCTAATAATTATCAAAAAATAAATTAAAAATCTATTATGAATAAGATTGATATTACTTAAAATATAATATCAAAACCTAAAATAATTCAAAAGCAAAGCAAAATATATTAATTAATAATAATTATTTGTTTTAAAATTTTTATTCTTTTTTTAAGCTTATCTATTTTGTGATGAAAACTAATTTTTATAAATTATATTTTTAATTCATAATTAATTTTATAATTAATATATATAACAAATAAATAAATTAAATTGAATATTTAAAATTATAATGAAAAAAATAAAAATGAGATTTATTATTTATTATTTAGGATATACCTGTTTAAAAAATTTATCTATTTAGGGTTTTCGAGATTTAGAAGTTATTCATTTAAGTATTTAGGCATTTAATGGTTTATAGCTTTTATTTAAATAATGAAATAACAAAAAATTTATTTTTGATATTTTTTCAAATTTTTAAATGTCATAGCATTTGAAAATATAATAATTTTAAAATCTTTTATAAATGTGAATACAATATTTAGTAATAATAATTATTATAACTATATATAATATAAATTAATATCAACAATTTAATTGATAAAATTATATCAATTATCAAAAAATAAATTACTAAACATTTATTAATATGATAGATAAATTAAAATATAATTAAAAAACCTAAAATGATTCAAAATCAAAGTAAAATTTATTACTAAAAAATAATTTTTTTTAAGTTTTTGCATCATTTTATAAGCTTATATATTTTTTTGTTGAAAATTATATTATTTAAATTATATTTGTCACTCATAATTTATTTTGTAATTAATATTTCTATAAATTTTTTAAATTATATTTAAGGTTTACGAGTTTAAAGGTTTAGGTATTTAGGGGGTTCGGGGTTTAAGAGTTTAGAGATTTATGTATTTAGGCATTTAATAGTTTATAAGTTTTATTTAAACAATGATATAACAAAAAATTTATTTTTGTTATTTTTTATCATTTTTGAAGGTTATAACCTTTGAAAATATAAAAATTTTTAATTTTTTTTATATGGGAATACTATATTTAGTTATGATAATCTTAATAATTATATATCACGTTAATTCAATATAAACAATTATATTGATAGATATTATATTAATGATCAAAAAATGTATTAATAAACTATTATTAAATAAATAGATATTTTTTAAAATATATTTGCAAAACGTAAATTTATTCAAAATCAATGTAAAATATAATAGTAAATAATAATTTTTTTTGATGTTTTCCTTCTTTTTATACGTTATATTTTTTGTTATTAAAAGTAAATTATTTAAATTATATTTGTCTTCCACATAATTTATTTTTAATTTATAATTCTATAAAAATAAACTAATAAATAATTAAAATATATATTTAAATTATAATGAATACAAATAAAATTGAGATTTTATATTTATTATTTATTATTCAGGATATAATAGTTTAATGGTTTAAGTATTTAGGTGTTTTTGGGTTTAGTGATTTAAGTGTTTTGGCCTTTAGTGATTTATAGTTTTTATTTAAAGAATAAAAAAATAAAAAATTAAATTTTTTGATTTTTATATAATTTTTGAAGGTTATAACATTTGAAAATATAATAATTTTTAATTTTTTTTAAATATTAATATAATATTTAGTTATAATATTATTAATAATTAGATATAATGTAAATTCAATATAAATAATTTTAGTAATAGATATTATAATAATGATCAATAAATAATTAATAAACTATTATTAATAAGAATGATATATATTAAAATATAATTGCAAAAACTAAAATGTTTCAAAATCAAAATAAAATATATTTCAAAATAATAAATTTTTGTTTTTAAAATTTTGCCTCTTTTTATAAGCATATATATTTTTTTTGATAAATAATAAATTATTTAAAATAGATCTCTCTTACTAATAATTTATTTTGTAACTAATATTTCTATGAAAATAAATTAATAAATAATTAAAATAAAAATTTAAAATTACACATAATAAAAATTAAAATAAGATTTATGATTTATTATTAATGTATACCAATTTAATAGTTTAAGTATTTAGAAGTTTTGTCGTTTAGAAGTTTAGCGATTTATATTTTTAGGCATTTAGTGGTTTATAGCTTTTATTTAAACAATAAAATAACAAAAAAAAATTTAATTTTTTGACATTTTCATAGGTTATAACCTTTGAAAATATAATAATAATTAAATTTTTTAGAAATGTGAATACAATATAAACTTATAATAATTTTAATAATTATATATCATATATATTCAATATAAATAATTTTATTGATAGATATTATAATAATGATCAAAAATTAAATTAATAAACTATTAATAATATTATAGATATTAATTAAAAAGTATTTATAAAACCCAAATTGATTCAAAATTAAAGTAAAAAATATTACTGGATAATAAATTTTAATTTTTAAAATTTTACTTCTTTTATAAGCGTATATATTTTTATTTTGATTAAAAATAAATTATTTAAATTATTTTTGTGACAATCATAATTTATTTTATAATAAATATTTCTATAAAAATAAACTAATAAATAATTAAAATGAATATTTAAAATTATAATTAATAGAAATAACAATTAGATTTATTATTTATTATTTATTATATAGCAGTTTAAAGGTTTATGTATTTAGATATTATGGGGTTTAAAAGTTTACTAATTTAATTGCATATGCATTTAGTGGTTTATATGTTTTATTTAAAAAATAAAATAACAAATAATTTATTTTTATTATTTTTTGATATTTTCAAATGTTATATAACATTTGAAAATATAAGAATTTTAAATTTTTTTTCAAAAGTGAATTCAATATTTAGTTATAATAATCATAATATTTATATTTCATATAAATTCAATATAAATAATTTTATTGATAGATATTCTAATAATTATCAAAAAATAAAATAATAATCTATTATTAATAATATAGATATCAATTAAAATATAATTAGAAACCAAAAAATGATTCAGAAGCAAAGCAAAATATATTACTATATAATAATTTTTTGTTTAAATTTTTTTTTTCTTTTTAAAAGTTTATTTATATTTTTTTGATGAAAAATAATTTATTTAAATTATATTTGTCTAACTCATAATTTATTTTGTAATTAATATTTATATAAAAAAAACAAATAAATATTAAAATAAATATTTAAAATTATAATGAAAAAAATGATATTTATTCATTATTATTTAGGGTATACTGGTTTAATTTAAATTATATCTATCTTAATAATAATTTATTTTGTAATTTATATTTCTAAAAAAACTGTTAAATAATTAAAATAAAAATTTAAAATAATACTAGATAAAAATTAAAATGAGATTTATGAATTATTATTAATGTATACCAGTTTAATGGTTTTAGTATTTAGATGTTTTTTCGTTTAGAAGTTTAGTGATTTATGTTTTTAGGCATTTAGTGGTTTATAGGTTTTATTTAAACAATGAAATAACAAAAAAATTATTTTTGATATTTTTTCATATTTTCAAAGTTTATAACATTTGAAAATATAATAATTTTTAAATTTTTTAAAATGTAAATATAATATTAAGTTATAATAATCTTAATAATTATAAGTCATTTAAATTCAATATAAATAATTACATTGCTAGATATTATAATAATAATCAAATAAAATTTAATAAACTATTATTAATAGGATAGATATTATTTAAAATATATTTGCAAAATCTAAATTTATTCAAAATCAAAGAAAAATATATTACTAAATAATAATTTTTTTTAATGTTTTGCTTTTGTATAAGTTTATATTTTTTTTAAAAAAAATAAATTATTTAAATTATATTTGTCTTACTCATAATTTATTTTGTAATTTATAATTCTATAATAATAAACTAATAAATAATTAAAATGAATATTTTAAATTATAATGAATACAAATAAAATTGAGATTTATTATTTATTATTCACGATATACCTGTTTAATGGATTAAGTATTTAGGTGTTTTGTGGTTTAAGAGTTTTGTGATTTAATTGCTTAGACCTTTAGTGATTTATATCTTACTTTGATTTTGAATCATTTTAGATTCTATAACTATTTTTTAATTTAGATCATTCTTATTAATACTAGTTTATTAATTAATTTTTTGATCATTATTATAATATTTATTAATAAAATTATTTATATTTAGTTTACATTATATAAAATTATTAAAATTATTATAACTAAATATTATATTCACATTTAAAAAAATTTATAATTATTATATTTTCAAAGGTTACAACCTTCAAATATTAAAAAAATTCAAATTTTAAAATTTTTTGTTTTTAAAATCTTTAGATAATAACTATAAATCTTTAAAGGTCTAAACACTTAAATCACTAAAATCCTAAACCCAAAAACACCTAAATACTTAAACCATTAAACTGGTATATCCTTAATAATAAATAATAAATCTCAATTTTATTTGTATTCATTATAATTTTAAATAAGTATTTTAATTATTTATTAGTTTATTATTATAGAATTATAAATTACAAAATAAATTATGAGTAAGACAAAATAATTTATTTATAATAACAAAAATATAAAGTTATAAAAAAAGCAAAACATTAAAAAAATTATTAAGTAATATATTTTACATTGATTTTGAATAAATTTAGATTTTGCAAATATATTTTAAATAATATCTATCTTATTAATAATAGTTTAATAATTTTTTTTGATCATTATTATAATAGCTAGCAATGTAATTATTTATATTGAATTTAAATGACTTATAATTATTAAGATTATTATAACTAAATATTATATTTACATTTGAAAAAAATTTAAAAATTATTATATTTCAAAGGTTATACCCTTAAAAAATTAAAAAAATAATAAAATTAAATTTTTTGTTATATCATTGTTTAAATAAAACTAATAAACTACTAAATGCATAAACACTTAAACCTCTAAACTCCTAAACACAAAAGCCCCTAAATACTTAAACCTTTAAACTCGTAAACCTTAAATATAATTTAAATAATTTATTAAAATATTAATTACAAAATAAATTATGTGTCATACAAATATAATTTAAATAATTTATTTTTCATTAAAAAAAATATAAGCTTATAAAAAGAAGCAAAAACTATTAAAAATATTATTTATTAATAAATTTTACTTGGATTTTGAATATTTTTAGGTT
>JAREIK010012620.1:0-49279 GCA_029783825.1 Sapria himalayana | reverse complement strand
AGAGTTCCCCCAATATAGTCATTTGGTGGGTAATGCCATACCCATGTGAGTAATAGAGTATCCGACAAAAATGTATTTCTTGATATAAGAAATCATATGCTCTTTTCCTTGCCTCAAGTGAGTTATATCCTTACTCATTCACAAAATGACTACAAGAGCAAATTGGTGGTCCTAACTCCTAATGTTTGTGTTATGATCAAATTTGAGTCCCAAATGTGTTATTTGGTGAAATTTAGTGGCAAGCAGGAGCTATGATAGAATGTTACAAATTATGCTCCCCTGGGTGTTGATTTGACATGTGTAATGAGCATCCTTGTTTTGTTTTGGATTATTTTGCTTTTGTGACTCATGATTAAAAATTATTCACGTTCCTCTGAAGTATGAGTTGATTCTGATTGTTTAACAATTTTTTAAAAAAATTCTTTTTTTTCTCCATCTGTTAATTACATTTGTTATTATACTCCCTTATATAATTTCAAAAACTAATTTTTTTGCTACCATATTATCGTTACATTGTTGATTGATATGTCATAGTACTACCCACAGGGTTTCTTTTTGACCTTCTATGCACTCAGCCTGAAAGACCATGCAATTTGATGGTATAATTATCATATTTTCAATGATTTCTAAATTTCTAGTAGTTCTCATGAGCTTCCTATTAAATTTTCTTGTGCTTAAAAGGATGTTGTTAGATTTTATTGTTGATATGGCTAGATGAGATAAGAGGAAGTTTATTGTTGATTATAAATTCAAAATGCAGCAGTTTTGTCGAATTAAAAGATGTCTAGACAAAAAATGATATGGAGAAAGTATACGAAAATATCTCATGGTGACCAGTTTTGCTTTAATAATGGTATGCCCTTTAGTTGAAATAATAGAAAAATATTTTATTTGTATTATTTGTTTAAATATCACTTTAGATTAATTAAGAACAGTGAGGGAAGCTTGTTTTATAGTTTGATTATATTTTATCTCATCATTGTTATTGTTTAATACTACTTTTTTTAGGGTTAGGGTTAGGATTTAGGGAAGGAGTAGCAAAGAAAGTGAAATGAGAAAACATAAAATTTTATTAATTTGAAAAAATAATATTCAAAATACAACACAAATCATATATATATATATATATATATATATATATATGATTTGTGGAAGCTCACAAGTTGAGTTCTCAAACAATAAAAAAACAAATGAAATAAATAATAATTTAAAAAGATTACCCAAACCTAAACATCTCTCTTCAATTTGGGCATTTATTTCATATATACCCAGCTTGGAGTAGAAAAAAATATTTAAATTGTCAATAAATCTTAATATATTTCGTCTGCTTATGGAATAATGGGTTAACAACGTGTTTAGTTGTCAGACTATTACACTAAAATATCATTAGTATTTGAACTAATAGATAAATCTTCTCAAAGAATTGACTAGCCCATTGGAGCTAACAAGTAATTAATCTCATAGTCATGTATTTTTTTTTTCTTAATTAGATCTTGAAATAACTGTCAGCTTTTTGCTTTCATAATTTGAGGTTACATGTAAAAAAAAAATGCAAAAATTTGTGATGGATCTTCTTTCTTAATCATAAGAGTTCAACTAAAATCTAAATATATTTTTATTAGACTATGCTAATGATCTCTAAGCATTATCTTTTTTTTTTAATTTTCTTTACAACACAAAAAATCTTAAACTCTAAATTCATGTGAATATATATAGGAAAATATAAAAAAATAATTAATTATACTAACATTATTAGTAATATATGACCCGATCACTATTAGCTAATTTATTTTTTTTATAATTCTCGTATATCTAGTAAAATCAACTAACGAACTAATATTTATATATCAATTTATATCTGGATTAAATGGTGAGTTAGTAGGTGTATTTTTTGACATGCTAGGAATATACTGCCCTCTCAAAAGTGAACCCGATGCAATACCCCCTCCCCTAACAAAAAAAAAAAACTTAATGCAATACATACCACACAAAAGTGAATCACACAAACATTAAAATAGAATATTAAATGTCTCCAACACATATTTTTAAAATCTCCACCCCATATAAATTATTATATTTTTCTCTACCATTATTTGACACAAACTAATTATATTTATTTGTTGGATTATTAAAATTTAATTATTTTATTATATAATTTTGAATGATCATGATGATTGAAAATATTATTGTTATATGATTTTTATGTTTGATATTATTTAGTTGATTGTATTTTATTCCTAGATGACAATTATAGATAATTGCTTAGTGAAATATATAATTTTTATATATTTTTATGTAGATTGCGCTTCTCAAAAAAAAGCACATGCCTTAAATATGCCTTGCTCCTTAAGGCTTTAAAAGGTTTTTATGCCTCGGTGTGTTTTGTGTCTCAAATAATTATGAGTAGGAGTGTCACAGCCTTTTCAATCAGATGTTTCTTTCTTTCAGCAATTTCATCTAGTGTAAGAATGTCAGCACTAAATATTTGATCATTTATTTTATCCTGTTCAATGAAATAAAAAAAATAATAAGAAGTGCATTGTAATGTATTGTCACCTTTCAACATCTCAATGACACAGTCAAACATATTTTTTATTTTTAATGAAATTTCATAAAAAAGGCAAAACTCTAACATATTTAAATGGGTACAACTATGTAAATTGAGTGTAATAATTAAAAACAGTTTAAAAAATATCTAAAGCTATCATACATAATCATCCTACATAATATCTAAATGTAATGTGATTCATATGAAATAGGTCTTTTCTAGTACTTTCTTAATGTGTCAAATGAAAAGATTTTGTATGATTTTCTAATTGATATATTTTTACTTAATATGCAGCACTCACTGTGATTCTTAGTTTTAGAATCATTAGCTTGTCCAGAGAGAATGTGTTAGTTGAGAGTGATTTATTAATTAATTAATAATATATAAATATCTTTCTTAATACATTGTAAAGTCATCTGTCTGGTTAGATATTTTTATATAAAAAAACTTGAAGAAGAGGAACAATGTTAAAATCTTATTTCTTTGTAAAGTAATTGACAAAAAATAAACTATAATATTATAACTTTGATGCATGTAAGATATGTATAAAAAAGAAATGATCATCATTGATATTATTGTGCTCTTGATCTGGACAATGATATTTTTGTCCATGACAAGTCAATGGCTTTAGACCCAATAAAAGGAATAAAAAGAGTGTGATTATTAGTGATTTGCTCTCAATTCCACTACCAACAAATTTGGAGTGAGGTAGTGTGCAGAACATTTAGTGTATGTAGATGTGCCTAAACTAGTAGCACCCAAAGAATATAGTTTGGCATACTCATTCCGAGGAAATATTAGTGTAGCCATACTAGCAGATATGATTATAGAACAATCAAATTGAGCAGGTCTCTTAGTCTAATGTATAATATTTGAATCTCCAAAATTTTTTTCTAATCCCGAGTGTAACGTCTTGCAACTCTTTTGAGAATGACTTAACCTCCAACAAAAAAAAATATCTTTATTGTCTTTTTACCTCATAGCATACATATTCTATTTCTCGTAGTTCTTTAAATATCGTATGATGAAAATACTGCAGTGTTATGATTGATAATACTAACTTTACTCTATCAAGATATAATTTTAGTTGCTTAAATCACTATTTGATAAATCAATGAGAAAAAAAAATATCTTCTCTCTAAGAATTTGTCTGCAAAGTAACATATCATCTTTTTGATAAATTCATTTAAATGATGCTATAAATCTCATCGTCGAATCTTTTCAATGCATTTTATCTATTAACACATGTTTCATACTAATAGTCATCTTCCGCAGTCATGTCAAAGTTGTATAATGAGTCACCTTATTATCATATAAATAAAATATTTATGAAGATTATATTGAATTGGCCAAATCTAAACTCTCATATAAGTATCACATTAGCCAAACACATTTGATATGTTGGAGCTAAATGACTACTATATGTGCATTAGTAGCTGTGCATCAATCATCATCCATTTATTAATCTAAATTTGATGTGAGTTTTCAATAAATGATTTATGTATTATTGGGCCACAAATTATATCCTTATTGATGTAGCACAAAAAGAATATATATCAATATCCGTCATTAATTTTTATCAGGTTATTAATAGTGATTATATACTAATTCTAATTTTAATTTCTCACAATACTGCACGCATTCACACAAATGTCAATTTAGAAATAATAATTATAAATATTATAATTTTATGTAAAATTTTCAAAAATAGAAATTTATATAGCTAAAAAATATAATATTATCTTATGGTCAAGATAACCGCGAAGGATCTTCTTAATCATCTGAAACACATCGTTGGAATTTCTAAGGTCTTTGAGCACTAATAAAAATTCTAAAATACTCATTGTATGTGATTATTTATTGTTACAGAATGACATAGCTACCGTCGTTGTCGCAAACCCCTGGTGCTATCGTTGGCATGGTAAACTTGTGATGATTATTTTCGCCAACACTGATAGAGGGTGCGCCATCACCTGCACACTTGGTTGTGGCATCCACTAAGTCGAAAACTATCATTTGATAACATGCTCAATGCTAATTCGCGTAGGATTAGGGTTAGGACCTAAGGAAGGAGTAGAGAGAGGGATGATAAATCATAAAAAATTAAAATTTTATTAATTTGAGAAAGCAAAGTTCAATATTCAGCATAAATTATATATATATATATATATAATTTGGGATAGCCTTCAAGTTGAGTGCTCTCGAATATTGAAAATAACAAATTAAAAAATAATAAATAAAAAAGTTAAACTAAACCTCAATAGTTATTAAATGACTGGCTTTTAAAGTGTGTATGCTTACTTATGAATATGTTGGTGGTGGTATTAGCATATCTTTTGTATAGCCATTGTGCCAAATACAAACTTTCTAATTTTCTAAGGTTGCTTTCATTTCTTTTTTCAGGTTCATTTTAGAGGATATCCAAGTGATTTGTTGGTCCCTTGCGAAGGTGAAGAGTCAGTTAAATGGAGCTTCATTAATTCATTGAAAGAGGTTGGTTCATAATTCCTCACCTGATTAGTTTTCATTCCACCCTGGCTTTCATTCAAGTCAATGCAATTCCGTTTGGGATTGTGAGAACAAATTGACATCTCACGTTTAAATGTTTTTTAATTTGCGATGGTCTTGCTGCTAGTGTTGAAATAAAAACACTACCCTTGCTCCTCATATATTGGGATTGTTGCATTTTTCTTGTCCTACTTAATTGCCTAAACAGTCAAGCGGCATATGATTTTACTCTTTTTACTTTTTGAGGTTTGTTGAAACTTTCTTCGAGGAGACATCCACTCTAGTGGTCCTGTAGAAACGTGAAATTAAGTTCTGATGTTGAAGAAACTTCTTATCCAGAGATGAGTTTACTCGTTGCACCTGATTGACGTGGGAGAAGTAGAATGCCCACTCGTCATGAGACTGCTCTCTTCTTTGTCTGCACAAGTCTGTCCACACTAGTACCACAATCCAAATGTGAGAGCTCCCAAACATGCATGTTTACTTGAGGTGTATGTATTTATTACTCTCTCATTGTGTGTTATTAGAAATCAATAGTGATTATTATCTGGAAGAAGTAAAAATAATACGATATTTATTGTTTTCCTTAAATAATTGTACATAATATAAACTAGTTGAAATTATTATTTATTATTCTTTTACTTCAGTTCCTTATTGTACGTGTGAAGTGTCTATAATGTATTATTTTTTGTTCTTTTTTATATTTAAAAAACAAAAGCTATGCGTTTGTTTTTTATGTTTATTTTAATAATTATATTCAACATGATCCTAGAATTACAAAACAATGACAGATTGTCACTATATTATTTTTTTCGATAGTGTGTTACTATTGTCAATATTACCATTATTTGTGATAATTTTTTTTTTGTGATTACTATTTAAAGACAAGACTAATATTAAAGCTTGTGTACTCAAGACATAGATGTCTACAGAAATCTACACGAATATTTTGAAGAAATCTTAACTTATTTTTTTTTTAAAATTTGATATTTTAGATATTTATACATCAACTTTTGAGAGGAGATATTATATTGTTTGTTTATTTTTTTCTATTTTCTTTTATATTTTATTGATGAGAATACCTTACATGTTGGCTATCCCAATTCATGTTATATATTATCTATAGTTTTTTGTATATCTTATTTAGATAGATATTATTTTTTATTATTTTAATTTATTAATTTTTATATTTATCAAGCATATTTTTAATCTAATGATTTGATTTATTATGTATTTTGATAGATTCAGAATAAATAGTCTATGAGAAATGAGGATAGTGCTTCATTTAAGGATGAACTGCATGTGTCAATCAATAACTTTATTTATAATCACAAGTTTATTGATGTCAATAAAATGTCTCATCCTTGCCTTGCCTTGCCTTGCCTTGCTATTCTTGAATTGTGTAGTCTATGATTTTAAAAAGTGCAAGGTACACATAGGTATCATGCCTTATCCTTGTATGAGGCGAAGTAATTGTACCTAGGAGAGTGCCTTATGTTATATATATATATATATATATATATATATATATATATAAACTTCAATTAAAAGTAAATTGTATATATTATAATTTTAAATGTATTAATTTATAATGATTTAATAAAAATAATATATAAAAAAGAATATACATAAATACTTGTGATAAATAATAATAAAAAATACTAAGAATACATTGAAATACAAATAAAAAAAATGCTACTAATCATTTAAATTTTAAAAAAGTCATTTTTATCATTAATGACACTTTGATATACTATTACATTCTCTTCTCATGATGAATTATTAATATAATTATTTCATCTTTATTTAATATGGAAAGAGAAGATATGCTCATAAAACTTGAAGTTAAATTTTTTTTTAATATAGACATATAATCTTTTCTATCCCATTGCCTCAGTCAATATCATCTCATTTTAATATATCATCATCAAATATTTAGTCAACTTTTGTTGTGAGTTTTTTTTTTTTTAGTTTTTTTTCTTCATTTTAGCTACTCATTGTTATTTCTTATTTTTAATTAAGAAACTATGATTGATAGTGTTGCATTACTTATATATATATATTCATATAAATATATTCATATATATATATAAATATATATTGAGAACCAAGGGCTTCAATGTCCACTTACGTGGACCCTTATGTCCCCTTGGGCCCCCGGAGAACCTAGCAGCTAAATAATATTCCCAGTACCCTCCACCGGTAAGACTTGAACTCGTGACCTCCTGGACATTGCCAAGAGTCTTAACCAGCTAAGCTCCCTATGGTAGGGGTGAAGTTATTCATATATTGATATTATAATTTAGTGCTTTTTCTTATAAATTTTCAAAAAAAATTGAAGTTTAATTATTTTTTATAAATTAATAAGTTGTAATATTGTAAATAATTTATCATTTGTATTTTCAAATATAATTCTAAATTTTTCATCATGATGCACCACATGTAATGTTTAACATATTCAATAATAGTTTTTTAATATACATTAAGAATCATAAGGAATTAAATCTTATTAATAAAATTTGTAATTTTATCAATTAAATATTTTAAATGACTTGATTAAAATGTTTTATCCAAAAAATTTATTATTTAGCAATAAGTCATTATATTTAATTAGATTTTCTATCATATAAAAGATAATTAATTAGCTTTGTAGGTGTAACTGTTGGAGTGAACTTAAATGATATTTTTTTGTGTATCTAATATATATCTTTCATATGATAATATAATATTTCTATGATTATAAATTATTTTATTCCTAAAAAAATATTTATGATTTTTATTTTGAAATTATGATTAAAAGTAATTATTGAGTTGAATGTTTCATAGCTTATCATTTCTCATAATTAAAATATTATGAATAATATCATCTCTCATTATTATTTATTTATACAATCAACAAATAAATATTGAATCCTAACTCCTCTAAGAAAATAAATAATTAATAAAATGCATGTGAAAATCAAACAAGGTAATAATAACATTAAATTTGGCAATTCATACTTTTAGGGTTTGGTTTCAGTTGTATAAGATCTTCCACTTTCTATATATTGTATCTAAATATTTCGTAAGGTTTCAAAAATTGGGTGGTTTCTTTGCTCTATATGTATCTCTTATTTAATGTCTCTCTCTATGAATTAAAATAATATTTGTCTTACAGATAGTGATATGAGTATTAATATGAAACTCACCTTGATTATTAAAGAGAATATTTTGATAATCAACATTAAAAGTTCAAATAGATATTTTTGTTATGAGTTTCATTTTTAGACAATTTATTTTATCATCATGATTAGCTTTCATAATGAACACTTCACATTTAAAAAAAATATATATCTTTTCGAAGGTCGTGGTAGTAGTACATCCTCTGAACCCAGCTGTTTGATCATATATATATATATTTTTTAAGATTATTATAAAAAAAAATATTTTTTATATAAGAATTTATTAGAAAATTTATTTAGAGAGCATGTTGATCATTGGAGAGAAATTATTATGATAGTTGATATTAAATATTTAGATAATTTTTTCATAATAAGTTTTGTCTTAAGATCTATATTTTTATTTGGACAATGCTTTACAATGAATACTTACCAGCAACCAACTAACAAGTTTTTGCGTAGATTGTTATATTAGTTCTCATGTCTTATTGGAGTGAAATATTTCTCTTGTCCAACATGGCTCGGTGTATTCTTGAATGAAATAATGACGCTAGAATAAGATTTGGGTATCCCAATATTGTTTGGAAAAGTAGTTCAAGAAGCGAGGGAAAAGAGAAGACGTGTATACAATAATACATCTGAGATCAAGTGATGATTATAATTTTTCTTTTCTTTTTGAAGAGTGATCAGAAGTGTAGATCAGAAGTTTAGCTCATTTAGCTCATTGGTAGACTTATTTATGTTTGAACATGTGCATGTCACATCGTACTAGTGTAAGTCCCAAGTCCTGACCCTCGGGTGGTCATGTATACTAGAATCTAATTTATTATGAATTTAAATTAGAATGGACTCGTAAGTTATTTGTCTTCTAGATTCGAATGAGATTTTCTCTTCTAAGGAACTTTGCTCTCTCTAAAATTAACAAATTTGTACCTATTGACACATATGATGACTATACATGAATATCATCATAATGTAGAAAAATAATTAGTTTAGATATATCTTTTGCATATTTACTTGTGTTATAGTTCCTAAAAAATAACTAAAGCTTAAAAATTATAACTTCAACATTCACTAAAATTTTATTAGTTTATAGTAAAAAATATTTATATTTTATTGGTAAAATAAGTATTTTTAAAAATATTGGGAGACGAGCTAAATAATCAAAAAGAGTGTGCATTGAGAAAGTTGATAAGCATTCTGGTTGATTTAGTAATTTTTAGTGAAAATTATATCTCTATAAAAATATATCTGAAGGCTCCTTCCATGTAGGATGTCATAATCATCCTAACCAGATGCTTATTTTTTGTTCCTTTTAGAAATTTTATCTTGTGGGATGTGTATGCACAAGCAGTTTAATATATAATTTCATGATTCATATTATGTGTGTTGAATTTGATTTACATGTATTATAATGTATTTTTATTTCTTATTTTTTTGATAATTTTATTAAATTGATTTTAATTATTTTATGAAATATTTTAAAAATAAAAAGTATATGTGATTTATCATGAATAAGAAATGTTTACATATATTGTGACTATTTATCAATAAAGATAATTAAGTATTTAATTTGTTTTTGTCTTATCTCAATTAGATTCCTTTTTTTTTTGAGTGTATAGAAATATTTGGTTGGCATTAAAGATAAGAAGCTTTGATATTTTTTTTTAATCGACACATTGCATATTATAGTATAGAAATATTATTAAAATTAGGATATAATTTTTTTAACTTTGCTAGTATTGGATTGTTGATGAGTAAGTTGAGAATAAACAAGAAAAAAATTTAATATACTCTAATATTTAGAAGGAAATTTTACTGTAAGAGAGAAGACATATAATCTACACTACATTATGTTATTCTAAATGAAGTATTATTTTAAATTTTTTGATATTACACTCACATCATGTCCAAAGGACTTTTTTCCAATACCTTGGTTTAAAGGAGTTGTGTTTGAGTGAACATGCCAAAGATAATTTTGTAATCAACTAATTATATTGATTGCATAGAATATATATAATATATTAATAGTCAGATAATTAGAACAATTGCACAAACATTAATATACTGGATCTTATAAAAATTTTGAATTTAAAAGTATTTGTTTAAGGATATTACTGGGATAACTAATCACCTGGAAATCTTTGTGCTGCATGCTTTTGGTGAAAGTTTTTCCTTGATGTGATGATAATTGTCTTCGTCTAAAGGTTATATGTCTCGGGTTCGAGACTCATAATATATGATCTTTTTGAATTCTAAGAGTAAGATTGTTGAGATATTAATCTAAATAGTCTTTTAGCTAAAGTAGGAATATTGTTCATCGGGTACGATCTTTATATTCATATATAAAAATATTTATTTGTTTAGTTTTTTTGTTGGGAAAAGCCAAATGTTGGATTTTATCCACGGGTTGAATACAATAGTTTGATCATGCCAAACAATGGAATCAAAATGGTCTTTCTTTAAAAAGCAGTGCATGACATTATACATAGTGCTTGGGTCTAATTATAAAAATTTTCGATATATCCACCGATATATTTCTGATATATTTGTAAATTTAAAGTATCGATAAATTCATTAAAATTGATATATCTATTCTTGATTGGTGCTCATATTCAAATACACATTGATATATCTTTGATATATCCGATATATCCGTAAAATTCAAGTACTGATATATGCGTAGAAATCGATATTTTAATCATTACTTAGTCACAAATTAACAATGTCTCGACCCATGTCTAGTCTTGATAGGGCACTCATGCCAAGTTTGAGTTTTCATGGGACGGGATGTATGCTTGGTTGTGTTGCCTGAATCTTTTGCCATCTCGAGGCCTTACTCTCTCAACAATCTGCAACATTCATGTTTGTTTTTTTTTGAAAATTACTCCAATACTACTTCATGATAGGAAAATTTTTTCAACATCATATATATTATATTAAGAATCTCGTGCCATTACATCTATTATGATTGGTATTCTTCCTGCCTCCAAGTAACGACAAATGAAATATCTCTCAACAATCTTTGACTATCTTATTTAGAGAGATATATCATCATTATTAATTAAATTTTATTTTAATTTTGTTGTATATAATTTGTATTGATAAACTGGATATATAACCAAAATATTGTTCTGTTTTAATATATTCATATAAGTGCATGAAAGAAAATATTAAGAGGTCGGGAATGTAGCAATAACATAATAATTGAGGTCTTGCTGTCCGATTAGTGGGTCGTAGAATTCTTGGAGTAGAACCTGGTTCGCCGAGTGATCCAACCCGCTCCGTTTAACTAAATCGAAAAATTGTATTGATATAAATTGGTTTTTTATTTTTGTTTTACGCTGCTGTAATTTTAGTGTGGAACTGTTCATCTCAGTCTTTTCTCTTTTTTGGGTGATTTTAATCGTGACTATTTCTGCTCACAAACTATGAGAATTTTTTAATTTGGTTATAATCTGTAAACACATAAGTATTTTTCTAGTGGATGTTATTAGTCGTGGTGAATGACCAGCGAACCACATTATTTTATATTTTTTGTTGTGGTTTTGGTTCTGTTGTGGTTGTGTTGGATTGTAGTTGTGGATATATATATTATTTGTTGTTTTTTATTCTTCTCTTCTTGTGAATCTGTGAAATCACAAACGTGAAAGCGGAATTACCTAACATATTTGAAGATGCCAAGATGATTGTATAATTTTATATTTTTATAATTAGTTTTACTAAAAATTATGTTCACTCAATCTTTTAGTTATTAAATTTATGTTTATAATTTATAAATATACTACAAGGTTTGATAATAAATCTCTGTCATGGAGATAAAAATATGATAATTCAGAATTTGACTATGATATCATATTTCACAGAACTATCAGTAAAAAATATAATAATGTCATCTTTGTTTTAATCATGTAGGCACATCCACTTTTTGAGAGATTACCTTCATGAACTGCACAACTAACAATGTGAAATAAGAGAAATAAATAATAATCTGTTTCGGCTCTTTATGTTCTTCTAGTCTCAATCTCATAGTTGTGAAAGGCGGGCTTAAGGCGTGCATAGGCTCAAGACATAATTACTTCCTAGCTATAGCGCCTCGTCTTCCACGGTATGTGTCTTACTGAAGAGGTACGCCTTCTATATTATATTTTTTTAAAAAAATATATTTATTCACAAAAATTTGTAATTATATATTGAAATTTTAATAATTTTATTTATTTTTTTTATCAAAATTTATTTAAATATTAGGAATATTTATTTTTTATCAATAGAAATATATTTAATAAAAATTTATGTGCATCTAAAGTCATATTTATTTCACAAAAGTCCACGTCTTATGTGCGCCTTGCGCCTCAAGTCTCCAAGAAACCTTTGCTCCTTGGTGCGCCTTGGTGCGCTTTGTGCTTTTTAAAACTATGAGAATACTGCAAGATCCCATAATAATAACTGAAATAATTGTAATAAGTAAAATTGCATGTCCACATTGCTACACTGCTCTATGCCACACAATACTACACTCCACCACACTGCACGTCGCACTGCACACTCTGTTACACCATGCTCATTGCACGCACTGTTACACCTTCATGCTCACCGCACACACTTACACTTTCATGCTCGCTGCACACACTGTTACGCTTTCATGCTCGCTGCACACTGATACGCTTTCATGCTCGCTGCACACACTGTTACGCTTTCATGCTCGCTGCACACACTGTTACACTTTAATGCTCGCTGCATACATTGTTAACCCTTTCATTCTCACTGCACACACAGTTACACTTTCATTCTCACAGCAAAGACTGTTAACACTTGCCTGCTCACTGCACGCACTGTTACACCTTTATGCTCACTGCACACACTGTTACATTTTGCAGCAGACACACTAACCCAGTGTCGATGCCAATGCTACGTTGATGTCATGACCACAATCCACAATGCTTCTTTGATACCAACTCTGCATCGATGATGCACTCACATTGTCACTTTACCACATCGACGCCAACACTATGCTGATGCTAACACTGCGTCGACACCAACACTGCACCACATACACACCCATCAACACCACATCATGCACACAGTGTACCACGTGCATGCACCATGTAAACCTCACACATGGTTCGCACTTCATGGCCAACATAACCATGCGCACACACACATTGTTGCACACAATCTTTAGGGTTTGTAGATCTGAGCTCTGATATCATGTAGAATTAGTGAAGTCAGATACAAACTAATAAAACTCTCTAATTGATAGAAATATTTTTCCTTATGTGCTCATATCATAAAAGTGAAAATAGTAAATAAATATTACAGAAATTGTAACTTATTTTATTCCAATAATCATTCAATACCCAAAAGAAAATTTGGGTATTGATAATTTTTCTTTGGCCAAACTAGACTTTAGAAATTAATTATAATTATTGGATAAAATTATTTTTTAATTAAATCCCGATGTAGCTGCAGTGGATTTTTTCCCAAAGGTGGTGGTTTTTTTTAATTCATAAAACATCATATTTTTTTACAAGTTGCCATTTTTTTGGCAATTTCTTTTTTTGGACAATATATTCCACCAATATATTGGTGGTATAGTGGTGGAATATTATTATATTGGCCAATTTTTTGGGAAAATGACTTCTGCTTTCCTTTATCATTTCATTGTTGGTTGATGCTTGAAATAATTGTTGCATATCAGTTGACATTTCCATCTATGGTTGTATCGTAGTTGTATGTGTTTTTTTTTGAGGTAGGAATAGGATGCTCTTGGCGTATAAAATAAAAAGGGTACTCTGTGATTGATTTTTGAGAAGTATTTTGCAGGCTGACTACATAATAAATCGAAACTACAAAAATGTTATGCAGATGTCTCAATCAGATCAATTGGAACTCTGGAACTCTGTGAAACATGGTATTTAAAATATTGATAGAGAGATTCTAAAGTTAATTTTTTAATTTGTGTTTAGGCTAACGTTCTGGTTTATTATGTTTTGCGGTAGTTTTAAAATAAATAATTTTAGCAAAATTGGGTGATTCTTCATTTCTGGATGAAATACACATACTTGTGTGGGCCATGGTTTTAAAAAGCATAAAACAGAGATAGGAACCATACTTGCTCCCCGCTTGAGGCTTGATTGGGGGCCAATGTTTGTGTCTTATGTCATCATCTATTTTTTATTAAAATAAGCACATGTATTGATAATTTATTAGTGTTAAATACGTGTTAATATAAATATAAATAAAATAAATTTTATATATTATTATTATAAATTAATCAATATATCATGTTTGAATAAAAATGAAACATAAAAAATACACATAAATAATTATGATAAATAATAATAAAACATGGAAAACTAAAATATAAAAAATATAAAATATAATATAGAGATTGTGAAGGTCGTACCAAATGCATAAAGTTCTCCTTTAGCTTGAGATCTAAGAGAAATTAATATATTGACAGTCTTATCTTTGATAATCAAAGATTATGTCTATCAAACTCAAGACCTACTACTACCTTGGACAAAAATACTTCGTATTGTACTAAGAGATGATCTTTAAATTACACACACACACACACACACACACACACACACTCATAATACATGTATTTTTTAGGTGTTCAACTATCAGAATATTATTGTTATTTAAATATATTTAACTTCAGAGTTCTTATGAAATTTAATATGTTAGTGTTTATGTAATCTCACACAAATATTATAATAAAATAAAAAGATAAAAAAAAGATATTGTTCATCATTTAATTCTATAAAAAATATTATTTTTTATTTCAATTTCACGTTTTTATTCTTGTATATATACATTTTCTTGCTTTGTTGAATTATTCATATTGTAATCTTTATTCTTATTTAATGAAATATAAGATAATTTAAATTTAGAAATTATTCTTTTTGATGAATGCCAAAGGGTTGCACGGTATGATCTGTTGCCTACAGGTTGATCGGGTCGTGCTAGGTCATGCTTGACCATGCTCGACCCAAAATAGTTCGAACCCATGCTAGTTCGGGTTTCCTCCTGGCAAGCTAGAGCTGGACTTGACCAGCTCCAGTTCAATCCAAACTAGTATTAGAGTAATTTTTATAGGCATAGTAAGATATTTTTGGGAGCATGATTGTTCGCATCATAAAAAAAAACATGGCTTGTTTCGCCAATAAAAAGTAGAGGCGGAGTACTTTTTTTTTATTTTTCTTATTAGGTCCGGGCTAGCCTTGAGTTTCTAACAATTTAACTCCAAACCTAAAACAAACTTTGTTTGTGTTGTAAAATTTCAACCAGGCTTGCGTCTAAATATTTTGGCAACCTGGGTGTTGATATGAGTGTGACTTGGGTTGTTTTGTCACTAGGTTGGTTTTGTCCTGTGAAGACCATTGTGTTGGGCATTGCCATGCAAAATAAAATTTGGCCTGTGTCTATTCCATGTACTACTCACATCGTGTTGGGTTGTGCCTGGGTCGTGTTATCAAGGCTGTGCCATAGGCTGGTGTTGGGCCACCTGACTTGTTTATCTCATCTACTTTATAGTTTCTACTAATAATATATCTTTTTATTTGTCATTATATTAGTTCTCAAATCTTTTTAGAAAGAAAGATTTCTCTTTAAACATCTTCTAAAGTTTTTTAGCACAATTAAGAGAACAAGATTAAAGAAAACAAAAAAAAACACATGGGTATTATATAATATATGAAATTGAGTGTTGAATATATCTCATCTACTGCCTCATGATAATCTGACTTCTTATTAGATGTCTTTTTGGTTTGAGTAAATTGTTTATGTATAAACATATATGTAACTATATGTATAATAACATTAACAATATTTTTAATTAAATGTATAACAACATACAAGATTATGTTAGACTATATGTGTATAACTATCTATAAATATTTGTATAACTAAATAAATGTCTATATAATTATATATAACTATATTTTTAACTGTATATACATTTATGTATTAATATAATTAAAGAGAAATATTTTTTTATAAATTTGTTTATATTTATATATAACCATTGATAACTACTTGAAATAATATATCAATATTTAACTATATGTTTTATAATATATAACTATTTATAACTATATATATTATATGTACAATAATATATAACTATAAATATTTGTATCTTACTATGTGTATAACTTTAAAAGTTTTATGCATAATTATATTTTAATATTAAATTTACATCTTATATTTAATATATATTTGTATATAGTAGTATATAAAAAAGTATTTTACTATATCTATACCTATACATAACTATATGTATAAATATAAAAAATAAAATTAACAAATATATAAACCTACATGTATAAATATATGTTTAACTATATGTGTAACTATATGTATAATTACATGTAACAATATTTTTAATTAAATGTATACCAACATACAAGATTATGTTAAACTATATGTGCATAACTATATATAAATATTTGTATAACTAAATAAATGTCTATATAATTATATATAACTATATTTTTAACTGGATATACATTTATATATTAATATAATTAAAGAAAAATATTTTTTTATAATGTTGTTTATATTTATGTATAACCATTGATAATTACTTGTAGTAATATATCTATATATAACTATTTATAACTATATATTTATATGTAAAATAATATATAATTTTAAATAATCGAATCTTACTATCTTTATAACTTTAAAAGTTTTATGCATAATTACATTTTAATATTAAATTTACATCTTATATTTAATATATATGTGTGTATAGTAGTATATAAAAAAATTATTTTACTATATCTATACCTATACATAACTATATGTATAAATATATAAAATTAATATAACAAATATATAATCCTACATGTATAAATATACATTTAACTATATGTGTAAGTATATGTATAATCAAATGTAACAATAATTATAATTACATGTATAACAACTTATAACATTATTTTAAACTATATGTGTATTACTTTATATAAATATTTGTATATCTAAATAAGTGTCCATATAATTATATATAACTATAATTAGAGACAATTATTTTGTTAAATAAAATGTTTTTTTTAACTAGTATGGGAGACGATCGTGAATGGATGTACAAGGGTTGGATAGTGAATGGAATATTCTCTAATGAATGGGGGGATAAAGTTGATGAATATGTTGAGTTTGCTTTGAGGCATCCTGAGTGTTTGAATGGTGGTACAGAAATAAGGTATCCTTGTACTTTAGTTAAATGTCAGAATAAAAGGTTTTAGAATGTTGAGACTATGTAGATGCATTTGTATAGAAATGATTTTGTTGCGGATTACTATGTTTGGGTATACCATGGTGAGAAGCAAGTCTACCTGAGGTGTTCGAGTTCAGTACGGGTGTCAGTAAGTGAAACTGATCAAATGCTCTTGGATAATATTAATCATACTACATACCATAAAATAGTTTTTGATGCTGTGGGTCCTAAATTCAACCCGAATGAGGACCCCAATGCCAAGGCAAAAAATTTCTATGTCATGATTCGAGCAGGAGACAAACCTGTATATGAGGGAAATTCTAAGCATATTCAAAGTTGTGAGGATGTTAGAAAAAAAGTGCAAACATAGGCGTTCGTAGGCATGGCTTGATAATATATATAAATTCATTCAAGAATTATTGCCAACGGATAATCTAATGCCAATGGATTTCTACAGCACGAAAAGTTAGTTAGAGGCTTGGGATTACTCGTATAGGTCATTCATTACTGTGTGAATAATTGTATGACATACTGAGGTGATGACAGTGACCTTAATAGTTATAAAATATGTGGGCATGCTTGGTACAAGCAAAAGGTTATGGGTTCTGGAAATAAAATATATATACATAAGTTGAAGGTACCATATAACAAGATGCACTATTTTCCATTAACACCAAGGTTACAGAGATTGTATGCATCAATCGCTATAGCTAATAAAATGATGTGGCATTCAAAGCATCTTAAGGAGGACGGTAAGATGTGTCACCCTTCTAATGCCCTTGCTTAGAAATATTTTGATGAATATTTTTCTGATTTTTTTTATGAAGTATGAAATATTAGGCTAGGTTTATTTGCTGATTGTTTTTAGCCATTTGGTCAATCCGGACAGTAATATTCTTTGTGGCCTATGGTAGTGACCCCATATAATTTGCCTCCAGACTTATGTATGAATGAGGAATTTATGTTTTGGACTGTGTTAGTGTCGGAGCCTACGAATCCAAAGGACAAGATAGATCTTTTCTTGCAGTAATTGATTGAGGAGTTGAAAAGGTCTTTGGGTTGTTGGGGTTCAAACTTATGATATTTCCAAGCGAGAAAATTTTCAGATGCACTTTGCCCTCATGTGGACCATAAATGACTTTCCAGCATATTTTATGATGTCTGGGTGGAGTACAACTCGTATGTTGGCATGTCTCCATTGTATGGAAGATTCTAATGCTTTAGATTAATTAATAGCGAAAAATAGTCATGGTTCGACAACCATTAGAAGTTTTTTCCCATTAATCATCTGTATCGACGTAACACCAAAGACATCATTAAGAATAGAAAGGTTACTAAACAATTACTGGGGGTTAGATCTGGGGTTGATATTGTGCAGGAATTGAATAACACAGGGTTGAGGAAGGTGATAGAAGTTGATGCTGGGGTTGTGAATGCAGCTATATCTAAGATTTGTGGGTGGAATAAGAGAAGTATTTTCTTGGATTTTCCCTACTGGTATAAACACTTGCTCAGGCATAATCTTTATGTTATACATATCGAGAAGAATGTGTTTGATAATATTTTCAATATAGTGTTTAACATTCCAGAGAAAACTAAGCATACTTACAAGTCAAGAGATGAGTTGAATAAATATTGTCATCGTCTTCAATTTGCAAAAAATCTTATCACAATTAATACCTTGATGTGCCATTTTTTCTGAATAAATCACAGAAGAAAATTGTGTTGGAGTGAGTAAAAAAACTTAGATTTCCAGATGAGTATGATTCTAATCTGGGGAGATGTGTGGATGCGAATAAACTTAAGATGTTTGGCATGAAGAGTCATGATTATCACGTATTTATGCTTACGTTGTTACTAATTGCTCTTCGAGAATTCCTACCTAATAGAATATGGGAATCAATAAGTGAGATTACTTAATTCTTCAAGCAACTAACTTCTTCTTCATTGACTGATGAGGAGTTGAAGAATCTGGATGAACAAATTCTAGTTATCTTATGCAATCCTGAGAAAATAATTCTCACTAGTTTTTTGACTGAATGAAACATCTTCTAGTGCACTTGCCTTACGAAGCTAGGATTGATTGTCTTTCTATTATCTTTTGATGTATCCTCTAGAAATGTAATATTAATTCACTAAACCAATTCTTTTCCTATGTATATATTTATATATGCATAAAAGTGACTTGTAAATTTCAATAATCTTTTTGTAGATACTTAAAAAAATAAAATATGCAATAATGAATAATGCTCATGTTCAGGGTTCTATATCAATAAGTTTTATTATGGATGAGGCTGCAAAATTCGCATCATTCTATTTCAAAGAAAGGATCCAACTCTTCCACTTAAGGAAATGCAGAATAAGGTTTATCTTTATGTCAAAGTGGATAATGATATGTTTGAAATTTTTAAGCCTCCGGGTAAAGCAATTGATGCCGAATGGAAAATGTATTTATCATACTATGAATATACTACATCTCATCTATATGTCCTAATGAATTGTCTAGAGGTTTAACTATTCATTGAATAAGTATTTCCAAATAGTCAAATGATATCTATTACGTTTTATAATTTACTATTTCCTATCAATGTATCAATAATTTTTAATTTCTTTTTTTTAGTTATTTTGTTACAGAAAAACATAAATAGTTTCCAAAAATGAATGAAGAAGCAATCAATGTCGTGACGGAGAAAGAAAATTTTTCATTTTTTGAAAAATACATACGTTTACTTATAATAAAAATCACAAAATAATTGTATTGTTCTAATAAAAATTTATAATTATAATCCAAACAATCTACTTAATTTTGATTACAGGTTCATAAGTGTGCAAATAAAATTTCCAATCATTATTTTTGAAGTATACCAAGAGCTCCCCTAAGAGAGGTTAAAACTTATAATGGTTACCGTGTGAATAGTATTAAATTTTACAATAAACCTTATGGTAGCTACTATGCAACAGACAATACAAAAGTATGCATTAAAGGATCCATAAACAATGAAACTAAATATGACTATTACTAGGCTTTGGTCGAAGTGATCAAGTTAGAATTTGAAGCTTTTAAGTTAAAAAATTATGTTATTCAAATATGAATGATTCGATCCAACACCACATATTAGTAGAGTTGTCCATCCTTGATATTAACTTGCTGATGTTTTTGATAAAAAATGATTCACCAAGTATGAACCTTTTGTATTGGTAGTACCAGCATCACGAGTTTATTATTGTGAATATCCAGGTCGGACCAGTCCTATAAGATATTGGAAAGCTGTGTGCAAGATAAAAGCAAGGGCTCAAATTGACATCTCCGCATCACCAAGAACTAATTTCATAGAACCAACTTTTCAAAATGATGACAATTATATTATAATCAAAGCTATGGTGGGGGACAAAGATGTCCTTTTAGTAGCATCTTCTAAGATGGATACTAGTGGTAAAGTATATGTTGTTGAAAAGTTAATTGATTATGAGGAAGAAACAATTGATGAAGAGTTTAAAAATGATGTTACTACATTTGAAGAAGAAGACGAATCAGATTTGGATGATTCTAGTGAGAAAGATTAGGCAATGAGTTTTATGTTGTTTTAATTGGTATTCATTTTGTTTATTTTCATTTCCTTATATGTTTTTACAGGTATGACATGTGGATGAGGTTGAGGTCACAAGTTTAAATATAACAAACACGTAATTTTTTGTATTAACTTGAGGTTCAGGTAGAATTAAATGAGAGAGAAAATATAATGAATCTATGTACAACTTATGGACTTATACCATTCCTATGCAAAAAAAGAATAATGTTAGTAATCATTAATATTTTATTTGACTTTAGAGAAAGTAACTTGTATCTTTGTTGGGCATTGACATAAGGCTCTAAGTATCATATTGGCTTGTCATGGAAAGAGAGCGTGTGCAAAATATATGCTCTTAAAAATCGAAAGGCAATTAATTATTTCTGCAATCCAGTTATGTGTGGGTGTGCTAATACTAGAAGATTGATGTATGATCTCATGATTTATATGGTAAGTATAGAAAATATTTGACATATGTTTTAATATCTTATCATGTTTTATTTTTTATGTTCCTATTAAATTAATTTTTTTTATTTAAGAAAATAATTAGAAAATAGAAAAAGTTTAACTTAGACCAAATAAGTATTAATCATGTAAACTAAAATATTATTAATAAATGTAAAAAATACATAAAGCTAGAAATTTCAAACATGTTGGAAAGGGTGATGTGTTGGTCAGCATGGACTATTCTAAATTAGCCTAGGTGTGATCTAGGCTAGCCTGGGGCCCTAGGTGTGGCGAGGCTAGTCTGAATTGCTGGAGCCTAGCTTGGGCCCTTTGGAATGGGTTTGGTACAATGCAAACTCCAATCGACCTAGCCTAAGGGCCTAGGGCCTTAGAGCTAGGCTACAATATAGACCCGTGCCCTACTTATATTATATTTTTATTTATATAATATAATATATACTATATAAAAATTATAAAAAGAAAAATTTAAATAATATTAAAAAAATATTTGTAATTTAAAAGTGCAATATAAAGTAAAATAAAATAAATTCAAATTTTAAATTGATAAATTATTTGTATATGAAAAAAATAAAAATAAAATTAATGCTAATAAAATATCTGCTAATGTTCCTAGTCCTGGATCATGATCATTATCTAGTCACTCTATATATATTTTATCTTTATAGTTTAAAATTTTGGTTTCATCATGTAAGTTATCATTTAGTTATAATATTTGAAGAATCATAAGTATATTTTTTCAATACTTTAAACATGCTAAAATTTTTATAATACTTAGTTAGAATTTTATTTTCATATTTTAACTAATATTCATAAAATAATATCAGGAAAAATAAATTTTGATGTTATACAAGATACCACAGGGATCAATATATTACATCTCATTTTTGATAATATGAGAAAAATTAATTTGTATGATTTTCATAAATTTAATATATCAAAATTTTATATTATTTTGGTATATGATAAAATAGTAATTAATATCTAATCTTGATAGTTCATGCCAATTAGATAAATTATCTTATTTTTTATTATTAACTAATTGAATAAAAATTAATTATCTATGAATGCGATAGTTTTCTTTATCCTCGTGGGCTTTCCAAGATCAAATGGGCACACTCATCAATCTCTAGAGAAATTGAGAATCCTGGATACTAGTATGCTGGATATTTCTATATTATATTGTGTAGTCTGTAGGATAGAAAAATATATTAGATTTCTCAATCCTTTCTATCAAACAGTATGAATAAGAACTCAGTCAATTTGACTTACTCATATTTTTGAAGTCTTGTTTGAATAAAAATTTTAATTGACTTAACATACTTTGTCTCTTTTTTTGAGGTTTGTACTCATTTGACCTACTTTTTTATGTTGAATAAATCTAAGATTTTTGTTATTTTTAATAAATTAATTTAAAGTTCAATTTAATAAAAACATAAAATTTTTTATGAGTGAGAATACACTAAATTATATGTATAATAGCTTAACACCTATTATATTGATTATGTGATTATTCAATACACTTGCAATGCAGACATATCCTTTTATAATTTAATATATATATATATATATATGTATATATGATTGAAATGACTATAAAATTTATTCTTGGTGAAAATAGTATATAATATTTTTGGAGATATGTAGCTTTAATCATCTGCTACTTCATTAATTAAATATTTTTCTTGGTTTTTCTTATCGTGTGCTATCTCATGTCTTTTATTTTAAAGCGATTTTTTAATTTTTCTTTAAAATATTTGCGAGTATTTTTTGTGTTTTACATCTCTCTAAGGTATTACAGATTTAACTTATTGATTGTTTATGATTTTTTAAAAGAAAGATGATAATTTAAGAATCATTCAACTAAAGAAGTATTTTCAATTATAATATCGAACGGAGAATATTGGGATAAACATATTTTTCATGGATTGAGTTGGCTTATGACGATACAAGTATTATATTGTCATATTGAAGGTATCTTTTATTTGTTTTCTTAGAGATCGGTCTTTTGTATTATACTTTAGCTGATATTTCTATCGAGTTAGATACATATCTTTTATCTGATATCAACTTTTCAACTGAATTGACTTGATACTTAGATAATTATATGAAAAATTAATTATTTTACTATCGCGAGATCAAATATAAAAGTTGTGGTTATTATCATTAATAATGTTCTTAATTTTTCTTTATATGATTACTTTCATATTACTTTTTGCTTGATTAAATTTGTGAAGAAATCTCTAAGCTATAACATCTCGTTAATAATCATGGATGTTTTCTGCTAGTCAGATAATTGAATTTCAGTTGTGAAGTAGTTTGCACATAGAGAAAATAAGTTATTATATTTTTTAGAGATAATCATAACTCATAGGTAAATAAGAGTCATTTGATAGTTATGATTTTTAATGCTGATGTAAAGTTTAGAGTGATAACTATAGTTATATATGAGATTCTATGGATTAAGCCATTGTTAAGACATTTGATAGCCATTTACTCCCACGGCTACTATATTCATCGTGATAACTAAATAATGAAACATATAAAAACTAATTCTTTATTACATGATCAAATTAAGTTTATAGAGACAAATTAGTTCTTATTTTTGTAGGAAAATTTAGGATATGATCATTATTATAGTTTGTATTTTATAATAGATTTGTCAGACAACATTTATATAAAGGTCTTTTGGAGGCCAAACTTTTATTTTTTTCAAGTTTGGTGTTCTAAATATTATGTGCCAACTTGATGATGACTAATTTTTTATATTATTTTTTATTAATTTTTTTTTCATGGGTGTGCTGCCCAAATACTTTATATTGTTATTTATAAGATAATATTTTCTTTCGTATATTGTATATCTTATTATCGACTATTTTTGTTATTATTATTATTTTTTGATTATGTTTTTCTACGTTCGTAACATATGGACTCTCTCTAGGGTCAGCAATCTTTTCTTTGGTAGGATGTAGCGAGAAATAAACTGAAAAATTCACTTTATATAGAGAAATAATTATTTGAGACAACTTATATGTTCGATGCTCCAATTATAAATGTAAAATACAAAAACAAAAAGTAAAAAAAAAAACTAAAATATTATTATTTAGGATTTACAATTAAAAGATATGTTGAAATCATAAAAATATATAGACAATACTATTAAAGTCAAATAGATGAAATAAAGCATGTTGCTAGAAATTTTATGTGATAATAGAAAAAAAATTATATATATATATTAGGCTAAAAATAAATTATTATAAGATAATTTTTAGTCTAATTATGATTATCATTCAAAATGTCGAGCTTCTAAAGAATTTAATTTTCTATGATGACATTACTAGATCGATGTGAGAAAACTCACAAAGATAAACTTACTGAGTAATAAGAGAATTAGGGAATGTTAGGTATGGTTTCAGATTGAATATTTGACAAGTTGATAATATTCATCCTATAAATTAAATAAATAAATAAATAATATATATATATATATATATCTCATGTAGGTTGAACATTTGAATAAAAAATTATTCATCCTATAAATTATTCAGATTGACAAGTTGATAATATCAAAAAGATGTTGACAATTTAATTTTTGGATGAAAATATTTATTATAAATCTATGTTATCAACTTTGATTATATGATAAATATATTTTGATGATTATTTTATATTTCTTTGTAATACTTTAGTGTAAGAATTTCACCCATAGTAATTATACATAGAATTTATTTTATCAAATGTTTTTTAATAATTTCTTAAAAAATTATTCTTATATGCAATAGTTATGTCTGAAAATGGATAGCTTGAATTTGTGCATGGTAGAAAATGATATGAAATGAATAATGATGATAAAGATTGTGCTGGTTATTACTTTTGCACAATTGGGTCGATCTTGCCTGATGCTTATTTGGGCAGGGCAGGCAAAAATAGCTTTCTATGGGCAGCTCAAATTGTTAGGTATAACTCAGATATCCAACAATGCATAACTAATTGTCTTATGTTACATTTTCTCAGATCAGAAAATGAGATTTTATACAAACCAAGTATACTGAAAACTAATGGAAGTAAACTAAAAATTCACAAAAATACACAAAATACACAAAAATACACCAAATACACAAAAATACATAATTAAAAGAAATAACTATCATGTCTGGGCTGCGTTTGCAGGAATCACTTATATGTGATTTGATTGGTCTGATTCTTAGTCTCAATGATCTAATAAGAAATCGCTACTAATTAAGATATAAATCCAAGTAACCTCATCATGTCACAACTTGTAACAGTAAAAATGTGATGGAGAGAATTTGATCAAGAAAAGATGCAAGAAAATAGTATGAGAAAAGTATTACTATCAAATTTGGTCAAGCTAACTAGAATTAATTGGATTATACCAATCAAATCCAAGTATGAAAAAAATTGGTCACAACTTAAAGGTTTCAATCGGGCCGGGCCGATCAGCACGAGGCACGGCATTATTCGGCCGTGCCTGGCACGGAAATTTTACGTGCTTGTTCCAATGCCGTGCCGAGGCCAACCGGGCCTTGTGCCGTGATGGCCCGGTAAGCTACCGTAGCCCGTGGGTACGGTACCTCGGCATGAGCCGAGAAATCGCATCAGCTGTAGAAATTGAGATCGATGGGAGAGGTTCGTCCGGCAAAAGTTGAAAAGAATCGTGCGGCACGCCGCCGCGGCGCCGTGCCGCTAAAATGGCGAAACCCGAATTTTTTTAAAATTAGGGTTTCGGCTCCACCAGGTTGACTTCTACAGAACCCTGTCAGGCTAGGCACGACATGATATAGTAACCGTGCAATGCCTGGCCCGACACGAAAGCATGGTTGGGCCGGCTAAAAATGGCATGGGTCGGCCCGGCACATTATATTTGACAGACGCTACTAAATTTGTTAAAACTATGTATACGAATAACTTATATAGAGAGTATTAATAACTCACTATTAAATTGGGTGGTATTAATAACCCGAATTATTAAAGATTTAGCTTTTAAAGATTAAAAATCATAAAAGTTATATCAAAATTTCTCAAATAACACTTCTTTTTATAAATAAATGTGTATTGAAATTTTTTATTATCAAATGTAATCTCAATAAAAGCTTCCCATAATTACTGGGAAATGTATTATAAAAATATGTATTGTCGTGTTTGTGGGGGGAATAGTATTGAGGTAGGGTGGCATGTCGTGGGTTCGAAACTAATCTAATGCAGTCTCTTTGATTTTCAGAGATAATGTTGTCGAGATATTAATCTCTTCCAGACTCAATACTAAGTGGGAGTCTTGTGTATTGTGTACGATCTCCATTAGTATTCTAATAAAAAAATACTGGGAATATGGGCTTATGACGATTATTATGATGACTATTCATAGAAGAATATTAAAATTAAAATTTTGTTAAATCTCACTCAGTCGAAAATAAAAAATTTGACATTTTTACTACTATTTAATTTATTTTTTTGAAAAACATATTATGCTATATTGTGCAATGATAATATTGTTGTTCGTTGGTGTCAATGATAGCTAGCGATGACTAGTGATCACACTTAGCTCAGTCTTTTATTCACGCATTACATGCTTTGCCCTAGTTTCTCAATCAATAGTAATATCTGATCTATTTAGTCAATTCTTTTTCCGTATCTTCACTTTGTAAGCCTTATCTTTATGACAGGTAACTTGGACATGTACAGGAGAATATCATCAAAACTCAAATTTGGGCCAGTCGAGGATGAATTCACAACAAAAACTAAATTATCTTTAAAATATCAGAAAAGCATTGCTGATCCAACTGTTGATGGGAAAGTAAAGATGGGTTAGCATTCTACCTTATACTAAATTGTTTTTTTTTTAAAAAATAAATAATCCAAGTGATTCCACATTTTCATTGTAAAATAGCCGTGCAATTGTCTAATTTGACTATTATACCCTTGAGGTTCATGGTGGCGGCGAATAGAATATACACTGTTCACACTATATAATGTTGGATGACATTGCTGGTAAGTATGGAGATGTAGTATTAAGAACTATTTGATTAGAGTACCAACTAGAGGATGTGAAATTTAGGAATGATCAATGATGGGAGGGGAAATGGAGAAAATTCACATTCAGTTTTTGCAAAATAGTTGCTATTCGGCTGCTTCTCTACTTGCTGATATAAGTTTTTGCAAATTTAAGATTGCGACAATGGTAGCATATATTAACGAATGATATCATTATTTGATATAATTTATCGTGAATTCAACTCTGGCATTTGTACATGTCGTGGATTCAATAGTTTTATTTTTTTTCATAATTTTATTTATTTTTTGTTTGATTAGATAAATACTAACATATTATATTTGATAAGAACTCGGAAGTTAATTGTGTTTGTGCGATAATAATACTATAATGACTGATTACCTGAAAGAACTTTGTGGTGCATGTATTTATTGGAGGTCATGTCTTGATGTGATGATAAATTTTTTGTTAAATGATGTAGGGTTTATGTTTTTAGGCATTCTGTAGTTTATAGGTTTTATTTATAAAATAAAATAAAAATTTTGTTTTTTAGATTTTTTCTGATTTTCAAAGGTTATAACCTTTGAAAATAAAATAATTTTTAAAATTTTTTGTGATGTGAATACCATGTATAATTATATTAATCTTACTAATTATATATCATATAAATTCAATATAAACAATTTTAATGATAAATATTATAATAATGATCAAAAATTAAATTAATAAACTATTATTAAAAATATAAATATTAATTAACTTATACTTACACGACACAAAATGATTCAAAATCAAATCAAAATATATTACTAAATAATAATATTTAATTTCTAAATTTTTCATTCTTTTTATAAGCTTATATTTTTTTATTAAAAATCAATTATTAAAATAATATTTGTCTCACTCGAAATTTATTTTGTAATTATTTTTTGTAAAAAATTAAACGATAAATAATTAAAATGGATATTTAAAATTATAATAAATAGACATAAAAAAGAGATTTATTATTCATTAAGTAGTATATAGATGTTAAAAGGTTTGTGTATCAAGGGAATCCGGGGTTTATGAGCTTACTGATTAAAGTAAGTATGCATTTAATGGTCGATAGGTTTGATTTTAAAAATAAAATAACAAAAAATTTATTTTAATTATTTTTTCTCAGATTTTTAAGGTTATAAATTTTGATAATATAATAATTTTTAAATTTTTTTCAAGAATAAATACAATTTTTTATTTATAATAATCATAATAATTATATATAATATAAATTCAATATAAATAATTTTTATTGATAGATATTCTAATAATTATTAAGAAATAAATTAAAAATATATAATGAATAAGATTCATATTACTTAAAATATAATATGAAAACCTAAAATAATTCAAAAGCAAAAGAAAATAAATTACTAAATGATAATCAATTATTTTGAAATTTTTTTATATTTTAAAAAGTTTATCTATATTTTTTTGATGAAAAATAATTTATATAAATTATATTTATCTAACTCATAATTTATTTTGTATTTAATATTTATATAAAAATAAACAAATAAGAAATTAAAATGAATATTATAAATTATAATGGAAAAAATAATATTGAGATTTATTATTTATTATTTGGGGTATACTGGTCTAATTTAAATTAGATGTGTCTCACTAATAATTTATTTTGTAATTATTATTTCTATAAAAATAAACTGATAAATAATTAAAAAAAAATTTAAAATTATACTGAATAAAAATTAAAATCAGACTTATGATTTAATATTAATGCATACTAGTTTAATGGTTTTAAGTATTTAGAGGTTTTGTCGTTTAGGAGTTTAGCGATTTATGTTTTAAGACATTTAGTGGTTTATAGGTTTTATTTAGACAATAAAATAACAAAAAATAATTTGTAATTTTTTCTCTTTTTCATATGTTATAACCTTTGAAAATATAATAAAATTTAAATTTTTTTGAAATGTGAATACAATATTTAGTTATAATAATATTAATAATTATATTTCATATAAATTCAATATAAACAATTTTATTGATAGATATTATAATAATGATCAAAAATTAAATTGATAAACTATTAATAATAAGATAGAGATTAATTAAAAAATATTTACTAGACCCAAATTGATTTAAAAATTAAAGTAAAATATATTACTGGATTATAATTTTTAATTTTTAAATTTTTACTTCTTTTATAAGCGTATGTATATTTTTTGATTAAAAATAAATTATTTAAATTACATTTGTCGCACTCATAATGTATCTTGTAATAAATATTTCTATAAAAATAAACTAATAAATAATTAAAATGAATATTTAAAATTATAATAAATTGAAATAAATATTAAATTTACTAATTATTAATTAGTATATAGCGTTTTATTGGTTTATGTATTTAGCCATTATGGGGTTCAGTAGTTTACTGATTTAACTGTGTATGCATTTATTGGTTTATAGGTTTTATTTAAAAAATAGAAAATAATATATATATTTTATTAATTTTTCATATTTTCAATGGTTATAACCTTTGAAAATATTATAATTTTTTAATTTTTTTCAAAAGTTAATTTAATATTTGATTATAATAATCATTACATTTATATATCACATAAATTCGATATAAACAATTTTATTGATAAATATTCTAATAATGATCAAATAATAAATAAATAATCTATTTTTAATAAGATAGATATTATTTAAAATATAATTACAAAACCTAAAATGATCCAGAATCAAAGCAAAATATATTACTATATAATAATTTTTTGTTTTGAATTTTTTTATTCTTTTAAAAAGTTTATCTGTATTTTTTTATGATAAATAATTTATATAAATTATATTTATCCAACTCATACTTTATTTTGTAATTAATATTTATATAAAATAAACAAATAACTAATTAAAAAAATATTTTAAATTATAATGAAATAAATAATATTGTGATTTAATATTTATTATTTAGGGTATACTAGTCTAATTTAAATTATATCTGTCTCACTAATTATTTATTTTGAAATTAACATTTCTGTAAAAATAAACTGATAAGTAATTAAAATAAAAATTTAAAATTATACTGAATACAAATTATAATGATATTTATGATTTATTATTAATGTATACCAGTTTAATTATTTATTTATTTTGATGTTTTGTCGTTTAGGAGTTTAGTGATTTATGTTTTTAGGCAATTAGTGGTTTATAGGATTTATTTAAACAATAAAATAACAAAAAAATATTTTGTACTTTTTTATCATTTTCATAGGTTATATCTTTTGAAAATATAATAATATTTAAAATTTTTTGAAATGTGAATAAAATATTTAGTTATAATAATATTAATAATTATATATCATATAAATTCAATATAAATAATTTTATTGACAGATATTATAATAATGATCAAAAATTAAATTAATAAACTATTAATAATAGGATAGAAATTAATTAAAAAATATTTACGAAACCCAAATTGATTCAAAATTTAAGTAAAATATAATACTATATAATAATTTTTAATTTTTAAATTCTTACTTATTTTATAAGCGTATATATATATATATATTTTTGCTTAAAAATAAATTATTTAAATTATATTTGTCGCACTTATAATTTATTTTGCAATAAATATTTCTATAAAAATAAACGAATAAATAATTAAAATGAATATTTAGAATTATATTAAATTGAAATAAATATTAAATTTACTAAATATTAAGGAGCATATATCATTATAATGGTTTATATTTTTAGGCATTACGGGGTCTAGGAGTTTAATGATTTAACTGTGTGAATTTCGTGGTTTATAGGTTTTATTTAAAAAATAAAATAACAAAAAATTTATTTTTATTATTTTTTGATATTTTCGAAGATTATAGCCTTGGAAAATATAATAATTTTTAAATTATTTTCAAAAGTGAATTTAATATTTAGTTATATTAATCATTATTTTTATATATCATATAAATTCAATATAAATAATTTTAATGATAAATATTCTAATAATGATCTAAAAGTAAATTAATAATCTATTATTAATTAGATAGATATCAATCAAAATATATTTACAAAACCTAAAATGATCCAGAAGCAAAGAAAAATATATTACTATATATTAATTTTTTGTTTCGAAAATTATTTTTCTTTTTAAAAGTTTATCTATATTAATTTTGATGAAAAATAATTTATATAAATTATATTTGTGTAACTCATAATTTATTTTGTAATTAATATTTATCTAAAAATAAAAAAATAAATAATAAAATTTGAATATTTAAAATTATAATAAAAAAAATGAGATGTATACTTTATTATTTAGGGTACACCGGTTTAATTTAAAAATAGATATGTCTTACTTATAATTTATTTTGTAATTAATATTTTTATAAGAATAAACAGATAAATAATTATAATAAAAATTTAAAATTATACTGAATAAAAATTAAAATGAGATTTATGATTTATTATTAATTGATAAAATTTTAACGGTTCAAGTATTTAGAGGCTTTGTTGATTATGAGTTTAGCAATTTATGTTTTAAGGTATTTTGTAGTTTATAGGTTTTATTTAAACAATAAAATAACAAAAAAAATTTGTAATTTTTTCTCATTTTCATATGTTATAACCTTTGAAAATATAATAATATTTAAATTTTTTTGAAATGTAAATACAATCTTATGTTATAATAATATTATTAATTATATTTCATATAAATTCAATATAAACAATTTTATTGATAGATATTATAATAATTATCAAAAATTAAATTAATAAACTATTAATAATAAGATAGATATAATTAAAAAATATTTACAAAACCCAAATTGATTCAAATTTAAATTAAAATATATTACCGGATAATAATTTTTAATTTTTAAATTTTTACTTCTTTTATAAGCCTATATATATATATATATAATTTGATTAAAAATAAATTATTTAAATTATATTTCTGGCAGTCATAATTTATTTTGTACTAGATATTTCTATAAAAAAACTATTCATAATAAAAATGAATATTTAAAATAATAATAAATAGAAATAAAAATTAGATTTACTTATTATTAAGTAGTATATAGAGGTTTAATGGTTTATGTATTCATGCATTACAGGGTTTATGAGTTTACTGATTTAACTATGTATGCATTTAGTGGTTTATAGGTTTTATTTAAAAAATAAAATAACAAAAAATGTATTTTTATTATTTTTTGATATTTTCAAAGGTTATAACCTTTGAAAATATAATAATTTAAAATTTTTTCAAAAGTGAATTTAATATTTAGTTATAAAAATCATTATATTTATTTATCATATAAATTCAATATAAATAATTATATTGATAAATATTTTAATAATGATCAAAAAATAAATTTATAATCTATTATTAATAATATAGATATCAATTAAAATATAATTATAAAACCTAAAATGATTCAGAAGAAAAGTAAAATATATTACTATATAATAAATTTTTGTTCTTAAATTTATTCTTCTTTTTATATGTTTATCTATATTTTTTGATGAAAAATAATTTATATAAATTATATTTGTCTAACACATAATTTATTTTGTAATTAAGATTTATATAAAAATAAACGAATAAATAATTAAAATGGGAATTTTAAATTATTATGAAAAAAATAATATTGAGATTTATTATTTATTATTTAGGGTATAATGTTTAAAAGCATTATCTATTTAGGTTTTTCAAGATTTAGTAGTTATTGATTTAAGTGTTTAGGAATTTAGTGGTTTATATGTTTTATTTAAACAATGAAATAACAAATAAAAATTATTTTTGATATTTTCTCACATTTTCAATGGTTATAACCTTTGAAAATATAATAATTTTAAAATTTTTTAAAAATGTTAATACAATAATATAAACTAAATATAAAAAATTTTATTGATAGATATGTTATTAATTATCAAAAAAAAAAATTATTAATATGCCATTATTAATATGATAGATATAAATTAAAATATAATTGCAAAACCTAAAATTATTCAAAATCAAATTAAAATTTATTACTAAATAATAATATTTGTTTTTTAGTTTTTGTTTCTTTTTATAAGACTATATTTTTTTGATGAAAAATAAATTATTTAAATTATATTTGTATCACTCATAATTTATTTTGTGATTAATATTTTACTAAATTATTTAAATTATATTTAAGATTTACGAGTTTTTTGTTTTAATTATTTAGGTGCTTTTGTGTTTAAGAGTTTAGAGATTTAAGTGTTTAGGCATTTAGTAATTTATAAGTTTTATTTAAACAATTATAATACAAAAAAAATATTTTTATTATTTTTTCTAATATTTGAAGGTTATAACCTTGGAAAATATAATAATTTTTAAATTTTTTTCAAATGTAAATATAATATTTAATTATAATAATCTTAATAATTATAAGTCATTTAAATTCAATATAAATAATTACATTGCTAGATATTATAATAATGAACAAAAATTAAATTAATAAACTATTATTAATAAGATTGATATTATTTAAAATATATTTGCAAAACATAAATTTATTCAAAATCAAAGTAAAATATATTACTAAATTATAATTTTTTTAATATTTTGCTTTTTTTTAATAAGTTTATATTTTTGTGATAAAAAATAAATTATTTAAATTATATTTTTCTTACTTATTATTTATATTATAATATATAATTTTATAATAATAAACTAATAAATAATTAAAATGACTATTTAGAATTATAATGAATTCAAATAACATTTAGTGATTTATAATAGTGATTTAAGTGTTTAAGTGTTTAGAATTTAGAATAATAATAAACTAATAAATAATTATAGTGATTTAATTGTTTAGACATTTAGTGATATATATTTTTTATTTAAAGAATGAAAAAACAAAAAATTTAATTTTTTGATTTTTTTTTAATTTTCGAAGGTTGTAACTTTCCAAAATATAATAATTTTTAATTTTTTTTTAAATGTGAATATAATATTTAGTTATAATAATCTCAATAATTATATATAATGTAAGCTAAATATAAATAATTTTATTAATATATATTATAATAATGATTAATAAATAAATTAATCAACTAGTATTAATAAGAATGATATAAATTATAATATAATTGTAAAATCTAAAATTATTCAAAATCAAAATAAGATATATTACTAAATAATTTTATATTTTTAAAATATTGCCTCTTTTTCTAAGCATATTTTTTTTATAATTTTTTATAAACTAGTATTAATTGTGTTTGTGTGGTAATAATACTATAATGAGTGATTACCTGGAAGTACTTTGTGGTGCATACTTATTGGAGGTCATATCTTGATGTGATGATAAATTTTTTGTTAAATGATGGTAGGGTTTATGTTCGTGACTCATCAGATACGACCTCTGAATTTTGAGAGTAAGGATGTTGAGATACTTATCTCTTTCAATTTCACCACTAAAACATGAGTTTTGTGTACTAGGTATAATCTTTTTTTTTTTTAAATAATTTCTTCTTCTTATTTGTTCTGTTTTTGATAGAAATACCTACATTGTTGGTTGTTTCAATTTACCTTGCCCATTATATAAGGGCACACCCTTTAACATATTTTATCATGAATTTTATCGCGTTGTTTTGTCTAATACCCTAGGGAAAACATGCCATAGGGCTTGTAAGCAAACTTAACTCTAGAGCAAGAAAAGTTGCATGCATTGTTCTAGCACAATGCATGTGGATGTGTGCGCTTCAATGCACACACCTTCATCTAGAAGTAAAAAGGGGCACACATCACTAATTATTGTTGTTTTTACTATAATAGATCCATGGTGTGCAATGAGCATTGATGCCCACTTTGTCGACTCTATAAAGGGGAAGAGGAGTGCCATTTTTTGGTGATGGAACATGGAAGGTTAGGCAGAAGCAAGAAAACCCACTGAAACCTATTGGTATCAAACTGGCCGTGCTGTGTCGACATGGCTCTGAAAATGGGCATCTTGACAATACTCATTGGCCATTGGCATACATTTTGGTTAGATCATGCCTGGTCATGTTAATCTAGGTATGGCTAGCTTGGTCTAGTCCAGGTTAGTCTGTCTCAGGACTTGACTAGCTTGTTCTGCTAGATAGGCCGAAACTAGCTCATATGGGTCGTCATGTTGGGCCGTGCCATGCTTTTTTCCCATACAAAAAAATTTAGCCAAGCACAGCCTACAGCATATCTTGACATGGTTTTGAATTAGCATCCCGGGCCATGCTAGGTACTGCTGAATTGGGCCGTGCCTTGGGCCTTGCCTTGGTCTATCTGTCTCAATTGACATATCTGCTGAAACCCTATTTGTTTTTGTGTTTTATTGAGTAATGTCTCAAAACTTGAAAGTTATTTACTTAGTCAATTGAGCAGTACTTCAAAATGTGATAATTTTTTACTCAATCAAATGAATAAGTAAACGTGTTAGTTATCATCGCCTCTCCACTATCCACCTCACAACTTATGTATTCAGGCCATGTATCATATTATATAAATTTTCTTTAGATGACGTAATTAAGATAGTGAGATTATTGGAATCTATTAAATCATCACGCACTTTTTTTACTACTAACAACAAAGTGGTATAAGAGGGAAACATAATGAGCAATGGTGTGCGTCAGTCTTCTTAGATTCTATTTTTTAAAGGGGAAAACTATAGTTTTTGAAGTATCAAAATGATGACGAGGTTCAAGTCTCGAATCTATGGGACTTGGTGAAGGATGCATTTGAAGATGCCAATCCAACTGAATTTGATCAATGACTCCGGGAGACTTGAAAGAAGGATTCACGAGCCTTGTCTAACAAGTCTTTGAAAATGATATTTTTTCTCGAATATATTCTTCAATTTTGATACAAGTATCTTTTTGTTCTTCTCCAATATATTCTTAAACATTACGATGAGAATCCACAAAGATGGCAACAAAGTCAATGAATAGGTCCAAATAGTGCTCGACATAATCTAAGTTATCTAAGTGATCACTCTCAATGATATGTTGTGTATCTATCACTATGTAACTCATAAATACCAAGACACAAAATATAGCTCTCCAATAGAATAGCAGTATACTCTTCTTGATCTTCAAGCACTAGAGTCATCGTGACTCATCCTTTTACTTTGAACTTGGGAATTATCAAGTCATGAGTTAATAGTCATTTTATGGATAATTATTTTGTTTTTATTATTATTTTTTTTCATCTTCATTAAGAATTGTGTAGTTAATGAAAAAACACCACATTTCATTCATGAAGGTAATATTCAGCTTAATCATTTATTTCTTTTATTTGTTATGTTTTTTATTTATCTATCTAATTAGCCTTATTTCTATGATTTAATTTCTTAGATAATTCAATTTTGATTTTATTTTATTTTATTTTACTGATAATTTATTTGTAGTATCATATGATTTGGAATAAAATTTCTTTTGGGATTTAGTACGAATGTATGATATATTAAATATTTTTTATTTTAGATTAAAATATCACATTTGATTTACTATGATTAATTCATTTATGATATATTCTTGACTTAAACATTTATTCTTAGTCAAGTTGAGAATATTATATCACATTGATTGAAAATCTCTACACTAGAGAATAAAGTATTTCGGTTAAAAAAATATATCAAAACTTCACATATTGCTCTTCATACTAGTGCAAGTAATGACTCATTTTATGTGATATAATCATGCATTTAGACGTCTAGTAGAGATGACATATAAAAATGATTTAGATATTTTGTTACGTTTATTAATAATTATATTTAATTTACTTATTTTATCATTTTCTATTCTAGATCATATTTTTGTTTTACTTTTAGAAAATTTCATTAATAAATGAAACAAAGTCTAATAAATATATAAAAAAAATTAAAGTGACAACGTATCATTTAACATTGTAAACAATTATTATGTTGAATGTTCAATAAAATCTTTTTTTTATTAAAGTTTAATATTTTAGATATTTATTTATCAATTAAGGGGGGATGTTATAATTTTCACCTTTTCTCTTTTTAGTTATTTTGTACTTGTATTGTGTTAAAGGTGGGAGTGCTCAACCAGTGTGCTCCTATTTACGTGCTTCATATTTATATTGTAAACTTTTCTATACTTGGATTAAAAAATGATAAGCACAAAAAAATGAATAATTTTGGATATATATTGTTCACAAAATATAATTTCATAATTAACGAATCTATTGAATATTTATATCCAAAATTAGATTTGAAATGTGATGCTTAGGGATGGCATCGGATCGGATTTTTCAAAATCCATATCCGATCCTAAATAAAATAATATATCCATATCCATATCCATATACTACGGATAAAAAAAATTTAAATACATATCCTATCTATCGGATTTCGGATATTCTCCACGGATATCAGATTTATCAATGCGATATTAAGACGTATTTTGCTAACCCATGACACCAGCTATAATTTTATGATTTATAAATTTAGTAATATAAACCAAAGTCTAATGTTAATAAAACATCACAAATCAAAATATTTGTATCAAGTGACAAATTCAAAATGTTTAACATCTTAAACAAAGTTTCAACAAGGTTTGATAGACTTCATCTTCATAAAAGTTGATAAAAATGTTGTCATCGATCATGTGTAATCTCGAATCATACAATTATAAAAAAAAAACTCAATATTTGAATACATAAATTGTAATATGAATTAAAATTTATTAGTTATAAAATTTAATAACTTTATCATGCACGTGAATATCTTCTTCATAAATTGATGCATAACCATCTGAAATGAACAAGTCATCTCCACCTAAAAAAAAAATATAAAAAGAAAAATAATATTAAAATTTTACAAATATTATGAAATTATAGGTAAATAAAAAATAAATAATCAATGAAATAAATTTACCATCATGTTTTGTCACTTCACTCCACAACCAACTTTGAGCACACATCAATGCTTCTATCATCTTAGGATTAAGTCGATTACGATGAGGGCTAACTAATCTCCCACTAGAACTGAATGCAGACTCTGAAGCAATAGTAGATACTGGAATTGCTAATATGTCTCTTGCAATAATTTGCAAGACATGTTACTTTACCCCATTCAACTTCTACCATAATAAAATATCAAACTGAGAATTTTCAGTCAAAACATCTTCCTCCAAGTGATGGTCCAAATCAGTTCTGAAACTATTAGTTTTATTAGTCTTCATCCTTTTCACAAATAATTGATAATCACTATCGATAGTTATTGAACTCTCTTTTGAAGTTGAAGTGACCGTTCCATGTACTGCAGATTCTGTATTTGTCCCTTTAAACATTATTGTATAATATTCCTCCATCAACTCATAACAAAGTCGTTGAATGTTGTTAATTTGTTCACTAAAGTCATTTGGATAAACCAAAGGAAAGTAAAAGTGTAGCAAAGTCATCTTATACCTAGGGTCCAATACTAAAGCAACACCCTTCAATTTATGGATCACATTCCAATATGTATCAAATTTTGCAACCATACTCTTTGCCATTGTACTAATTACTACATTGGAGGATATGAACCATTCATTCAATGTCATTTTAATTCTGCAAATCACAGGAAAAAACATATTGGCTGTGGGATATCTAGTCCCAAAAAATAACTCAGTGAGATTATAGAACAACTCTAACCTATCACAAACATCCTTCGCAGTCTCCCATTCTGCTTCACTAGGCACAAGCACATAGTGTGACTCAAACAACTTAAGTCTAGGAAAAATATTTTTATAAGCTAAAGCAGTTTTAAGCATTATATAAGTGTAGTTCCACCTTGTTGGACAATCCAAACCCAATCTTCTAGTACAAGGAACTTTAATTTGTCTACAAACATCCTCAAACCTTTCTATTCTCTTTGGAGATGCTGTCCAAAAAACTACACTTTCCCTGACATTATCAATGACATGCTTGATCACATCTAAACCAATCCTAACAATAAGGTTCAAGATATGTGCAGCACAACGCATGTGAAGTAAAGACCCGTCATTCAATAAGCAATCAACACTCAATTTTTCTTTTATCTTACCAATCATGCTATCATTAGTAGAACAATTATACACTGTAATAGCGGATATCCTTGAGTCCACATTTCACACCAGCATAGCATCTATTAACACCTCTGTTAGCACATCACTTGTATGAGGGCAATGGACATAAATAAACCTAAAAAAATAACAAAATTATCAATAAAGTAAACAATGAATAAAGATATATATATATACTTAATTTAAGAAAGAACATGTTAATTTGTTATACCTCAGGATTAGACTATGTAATGTCCAAGATTTATCAATGAAATGTGTTGTAACAGACATGAAACCCATTTTTTGGTTACTAGAAGTCTTAATGTCTCTTGTAATAGCAACTCTACTATCATTATTCTCGATCAACTTTATGACTTTATCCCTCTCTTCCCCGTAAATGTTCAAGATATGTTTCTTCACAGTATTACGATAAGGATACTTGAAAAAGGTTGAATAGTAGCTGTGAAATCTCTAAATCCTCTATGCTCCACCATCGAAAGAGGATAGTCATGGAGAATAATCATCTTTGCTATTTTCTCTATTCCCTATTTTTCATTAAATGCACCAGAAGGTCCAGAATTAACATTTCCTTTCGAATCATTTTTCAAAATCATTTGCCTTATGTCACCCCCAGCTTATTTTCTTCTTGGACACCTATCAAAATGTTGCTTCAAATGCGACGTACCATAGGATGATTTACCTACAAAAAGTTTTTTACAATAATTGCATTGGGCATTTTCTTCATTATTAACAACCAGATGAGTAAAGTCTTTCCATATAGGACTTCTGAAAGTCTTATCATCTTTTCCTTGTTTAAATTCACAATCAACTGGTACTGATTGAGTGGAGAGTCCACCCGAGTTTCCTCCAATTGGAGCTGATTCTTGTGTGCTAGCAACACTACTGCTACAAGTGCTAGATTGTGAATGTGCCATATTCTATACAAAAAAAAAACCACAATCAAATATAACTTAGATGCCTTAGTGCATGTTATTCTAAATAAGTTGTATTGCTCAAAATAAAAAAAAAATTATAGTCACATAAATGATCATTAAAGTAATCTATATCTTTAATCATAGAACTAGTATAGTGGTTCATGCAAAATGTAGGTAAACATATTAAATTTGTCTAATATAACCTAATTAAACCCACAACTATTTACTATTTACTATTTCGAATTCAATATTTTGATTTACTATATACTATTACGAATTCACTATTTACTATTCTGACTTACTATTCTGATTCACTATTCTGAATTTACTATAATGTGTTCTGAATTTACAATTCTGATTCACTATTTACTATTCTGATTTACTATTCACTATTTTGATTTACTATTTACTATTCCGAATTCACTATTCTGAATTTACTATTCTGATTCATTATTCACTATTCCGGATTCACTATTCTGATTCACTATTCACTATTCCGATTCACTATTCACTATTCAAGTGAAAAACCGGTGAAATCCCATGATTTTGGTACTCACGCGTAGCTCGCGTTGCGTATAGTAACTTTAACTCTTGATCATAAATATTTTGACCTTTAAAATGACGTAAGTCTGAAAAAAACTAAAAATTAGAAATTTATGAATTTTTACCTGAATTCACAGCCAAATCCTATGCTTTTGGTATCTATGCGTAGCCCTCGTAGTATAAAGCAACTTTCATTCTTTGCCCAATAAATTCCGACGGTCCAAAACTCAAAAATTAAAGAGAGAAAAAAAATAAAAAAAAATTAGAAATCATTTCTCCTCTAGTGTGCGCCTCCTACTCCAGTAACTCCACTGCTTGCTTGATTTGTATTTTTTTTATTTTTTTTCAATGTGGGACTCATGTGTCCCACTTTGTCTATTTTAGTCTATTTCAGCTTTAAAACAATCATTTTATTCTGGTATCAATTGTATTAATCTTAAATGGATATTCTTTAAATATTTGAAAATTTTGAGATTTTTCTAAAATCTCATTATCAGGTTTTACTCTATACTCGTCACCTAAAAATTCGTAAAATATTCTGATTGTCTCAGAATTCAACAAAATTTTTCTATGTCACTAGATTTCGCAAGACGAATCTAAAAATTCTTATAATATATGGACTATATATATATATATATGTCGGTGTGTGTGTGTGTATTATATTTGGTAGAACAGATCGGATATAATTGGATCAGATCGGATATCCGCACGTTCGGGTCAGATCAAATATGGGTTTCGGATCAGATATGCTTAAATCCATATCCATTATCCAGTCAACGGATTTTTCTACTGTTTGACCGGATCAGATCGTGTTGGAAATCCACAGATACGGACACAATTGCCATCTCTAGTGATGCTATAGAAGGTAAAAATTTTAAAAATTAGCATATTGAATATAAAATATCTATTTGGTAACTTTAAAATTGAATTAGACGAAAAAAATAATCTAATTGAGATTTATGATATTAAAATCTCAAGATGTATATTTTTTTTATAATTTATAATTTAAAAGACTATCAAAATTAAATGAGATGTCGGCCATAAAATTTTATTAGTAAGATGAATTATTTTGGTGTATAATAATCTATTAAATAAAAAAAATATTGTAGAAGTTATTATGGGTGATAACACTGATTAGTTGGTCGAATTGATCCCGCCGTCAAATGATCAGCCTACAAGTCTCATTCTGTCACTAAAAAGTATTTTTATGATGATTAGTTGGATTTAATTATTGACCTAAGAGTTTGAAAATGATCTATTCACCACCTAAGCTATTTGGAAATTATTTATTTTACTTACTTTTATATACCATTTGAAAAATATATTTTCATTAAAATAATATTTTAATAAATTAATTTATCTTAATTATTTTATTTTTGTATCTTATTTAATTAATTACTAAAATAAATGAGTTATCATTATAATATTCAAAATACAATTTGTTATATTATTTATATAATAATAAAATATAAAAATATAGATTTTAAAAAAATCAGCTACATATATATTTATATAAATATTTATTTTATATCATTGAATGTGTAAAATAAATAAATTTCACATGATTTATACTTACAAATGATTAAATATATATTTTATTTATTTTATATGTCTTAGAAGTTTGTTTAAGTATTTTTATTAATTTTGAATATTTTTTATATTTTTATTGATATTTTTTCATATATCTAAAAATTATATATTTATATATATAATTTTTAAGTACTATATATTTATATTTATTGATATATATATATATATATGTGTGTGTGTGTGTGTGTGTAATATTCTTTAAGTATTTTTAGTTTTTATAATATATAAAATATTTAAATGAAGTTATCAGTTCAATAACAATACGACCACATGCCCGACTTGTGAATTTTGAAATAATAATATTTTTGGTTATGTTCCTAGCTTGCTGGTCTAATTTTCTCAAATTTGAAAAATTATTATTTATGATTCAAAAATTTGGGCTATTGGAAAATATAATATTTATAAGATGACTATAGTAGAGATTCGTATATAAAGATCTAAATAAAATTATTAAGATAAAATTAAATATGTGAGAATTAAGAAATATTTATATAGCAAACCTATATGAGAACAAAATTAGAGAGAGATAAAGTCAGCAATTATGTAGAATTTCAATAAAAAAAATATTTGATCGACAAATTATTAGTTATTGTAAAAAAAAACACTTGGACCATTAAAAAATGGGATGAAGTCATGAAGATCATCAAAGACTACATATGTAAGTTGTATTTATTTTCGAATTTGTGTGATTATAATTTATTTAAGCAACAAAATTTCACCTGGGGGACGTTCATCACAATATGTTCTTGCTTTAATAATGATGATATTCTCTTTTATTTATGTAAGCAGAAGTGAGGGAATTCAACATTTTAAAGAAAGCTATTCATAGATGAGTTTTAAATAGTTTTGTAAACAATTTCTTTTATAAAAAATTGTCGTAATTATCTGACAATTGTTGAACCATTGGATTGTGCCCAGCATGTTATGTGCCTCACTAAAGGCAACCAAAAGAAGTGCCTTTCAATGCATTCGTGCCTAGATGAATCTATGACACATTTTAAAAATAATATAATTTTATACTTAGATATGTGATGAAATTAATAATTTTTAATATTTGTTTTAGGGATTATGTGTATGTGTGTGTGTGTGTGTGTGTGTATATATATATATACATATATATACGTATATATTCCTTTCATCTCTCTCTCACCTCATCTTTTATTATTTCTTGATCCCCAATTTATGAGCCTTGGGAACTCTCGGTTGGAGAAGGTAGGGTTTTTATTTTATCAGTAATTATATGATGTTCAATAAAGACGTATGTCTTAAGACACGTATCCGACATCTCTAGATATCAAACTCACGTCCTCTATAGTTTAGTGGTGAATTATGTTTATTTATTTTTAAATCAGATTGTTGATGGTAGAGTTGAAATTTATTTTTATTCAGGTCTTATTTTTTTTTTTTTTTTTTTGCATTAAAAATCTTATTTAGGATGTGTTTTTATCTGATTCAATTTTTCTCTGTTCAAAACCTTGACAGGAAAAATTCCAGTTAGGCTGTATGTTTATACTGTTGGTGAGGATTTTGAAGACCTGGATGATATAGCAAAGCTTGATGATTGGGAGAAACTGTCCTATGTGAACCGACTTATTGAGGTGCAAAGAGGTACACAATCTCTGCTGAATGTCCTATTCGTATATTGGCTTCTCTCTTATTGTTGCATGCTCATGTTTTCTATTTGTTATTCAAGCAAAGCACATGCTGAACCTCAAAACTAAGCTAAACTAAATTTTCTCATTGCTTTTGTAAATCTTTTTCTTAACAAGTCAATCCTGCCAGTAGAGCTTTTATAGGAGCAGATTGTCTGCCCACGCTTTTAGTGGTGCTGTCTGCTGCTAAATTGTGTTGTCTGCTGTTAAATTGTGTTGTCTGCTGCTAAATTGTGTTGTCTGCTGCTAATTTGTTTCTATTGGTCCATATCGTGACTTCGTGCTTCTGGGTTATGGCTGGAAAAGGGTCACAACATGATTTATTCGCTGTTGACGTCAATGGTGGTTGTCTCTATGTCTGATAAAAACTTTTTATTCTTGGCTGTTGACCCTATACAGCATGCCAAAAGTCTATATTTTGATGACTGGATCATTCTTTAGGTGTTGCTCTTTGTTTTCCATCATCTCCTTAGCATGGTTCTAGTGGGTTCATACTAGTCAGTGTTAGATGTGACATTTTTGAGCACGTGTCTTCCTTTTGTCTCCATTTTGCGCAGTTGAGAGATGAGAGTTGGATGAATCATGGGGCTCATCTTCCTTTTGTTGCACGTTTCAGTCGTGTCTCCTCTTGGTATGTGCCCAAATGTACCACACCAATGCCATTATCCTCTTGTTAGCATCTTAACTATCTTTTGGAAATTCAGTTCTCTCGTCAGCCTTTTTAATTTTTTTCACATCTTATCTATTTTTTCACATTTAACATCTTAGCTGAATAATGAGACTTGTTGTTGCGGCTCTAAGATAATGTCGTTTTGATTGGTAACAATGTTGCAGCCTTGTTCTCAATGAAATGCACTAAGATGTTGTGTGGCATGATAAGTAAGTGATGTAGCGACTTCATTGTAAAGGTGTCAAATGGGCCATCTCGGGCTCGGCCCGTGCCCTGCATCCTACCTTGCTTTGCCAGGGCCTGTGCTGGGCGCAACCTCGGCAACAGCCATGCTGGGCCGGGGGATTTCGGTTCGTGTGCCGTGCTAGGCACGGCAAGGGTCCCCAGCACGTCGGCACGGCACGTGTGATTACGTAACGAGCATGGTCACCACGGGAGTGATATCACGCTCTGAAATCCTAATTTTTTATAAATAAATTTGTTGCCCGAGCTGAACCGCGACGAACCTGTACGGATTTCAGGTCGTGGGCGATTTGGTCAGTCGACGTTGTCGGATGTTGGCCACTTGCGTTGTCGGCATGGATACGGCATCGACGCATACGTCCGATACGCCACGCGGAGCATCGGACATGTATCCCTGTCTTGTCTATACCGTGTCCACTTGTCCGACACATGAACACGACTATAGGTAACCATATCCGTGCTTCCTAGATATTAGCTAGAGGTACTAATATTTAGTATTAGAGTTGACTTTAGTACTTTTGATTTGTAAAGGACGAGAGTAGTGATCATTTCTCGTTATCTTGTGAGCTTTAAGTAGTATGTGCATATGTGCCATCTATTTAGTATGTACTTCTAAATCTCCTCCTCCTCTGTGTACCTTAGAATCGTCATTCCACATTTGTTCGGCATCCCATTGGTGAGACTTTCTCGAGCAATTGAATATGACAAATACTTATAGATTTCAGTCATTTTAATTTTTATTTTCATCACTTTCTTAATAGCGGGATTAACCTTTCTAAGATGTTCTATTTTGGCACCAATAGTGGGTGGTATGACACACAAATGCTTTGGCACTGACAGTGAGTTATTGTCACTCACAATTACTACTCAAGATTTGGCTTCCTCATGTTTAGTTTATTTATGTTTTTCTTCATTTGCTTATTGTAGGTGCTTGTGCACGCTGCACTGAGCACGTATCGTACCCCTAAAAAATAATAATTCTCTATTATTGTCTCGGGGAATACTTTAGTAATATTCGAAGAACAATAATTGTTTGATCTTTTTTTAGAGAAGAACTTTGTATAAGTACTATTAAAAAATAAGCAATATTTGAAGAATATCAAGTGCATGATGTCCGATAGAAAAGTTTTGATACTAATTGGTAGTAACTATCATAGCGAATAAATGATGTTGGTGCCACTCATAACTACAGCTCAAAAATTGCTTCTCTCCTTTATTGTTATTTTCTGCTCCATTGCACCTATTTTAGACAATTTATTGTGCATCAAAGCCATGGTAGATGACCTTTGTATCATTGTCCAAAATGCACGTCATAATATGGGTAGATTAGCGTGCCTAGGGTTTTGGCACACCTATTCTTATATTGTCGCACCCCACATAAAGTGGGAATGCCTAATAATCCTACATAATATAAAAAGAATAAGAATAATAATTTTATTAATAATAATAAAAATAATAAATAAAATAAGAAGAATATTATAATAATAATATTAACAAGAATATGTTGTGTACTACCTAGGATTTTGATTTGATATGATATTGAAACTATTAAGCCAAAAATGTGTATTGAAGAGGCTCTTACATAATAAGCTAGTCTGATTAGGAAAATCAACAAGTTCGGTCCTCTTATTCTCAGTGGAATAAAATAAAAAAAATAAATATAATTATAAATACAAACATAATCATTTGTTCAATCGTACTAATGTGACATTCTTTGAGAGTTCAGGAATACAAATTTGAATATAGAGTGTAGTAGAGAATTAAATAATTTTAGGTAAGTAGCCATGATAAGGCTGACGGAGGTTAGGAATGATATCAAGAAAAGGAATGCCAGAAAAGTTTTAGGGCCTGATGGTGACTTTCTTGAATTTTGGAGGGTCATGATTATCAAAATCATATCGGATGAATATTGATAAAATATTAGAATTCCTAGCCGTAAGAACAAGAGAGAAGTTAAAATTTGTAATAACTATTGATGTATAAATCTCACAATTCACTTATTAAGCTATGAGGGAAAAATGATCAAGCATAGATAAAGAAAAAAAAAATAATTTTAGAGAATAAAAAATAATCAACCCAAGAAACATATCAAAAATAAAAAAAATGGCTTTGATCATATTAATTAATTTGGAGTAAATTTGTAATAAAGCAGCAATATATTTAACTTGGTAGTATGATGTAAGAAAATTAAATCTATATTAGAAAAAGTAGCAAATATAAAAAAAATTATAAAATATATATGAGACTTGTCATGCTATTTGTAAGTGAATGTTGGGTGAAAAAGAAGTAACATATTCAAATGATAAAAGTAGCATAAATAATAATGATAAGATAAACATATGATAAGAATAAAAGAAGAAATTAGAAATGAAATTTTTAGAAAAAAGATTAAAATAATTCATATGTGTGTGTGTGTGATAAAATAAATAAGAATTATTTGAGGTTGTTTCGTTATATTAAATGCAGGTATCCTAGCACATCGTTAGGAAGTATATGATTATTAGGGTGAATGGAAGAAAATTTAATAGATATAGACATAAGAAAAAATAGATAAAAATTAAACACAAGGATTTATCAAGTAAATTGTTGACAATAAATATGATTTTTAATAGAGATGATTGAATAAAGAGTTCTGCATTGAGTTATTTTGAATCTTACTTCTAGCGACATTTAGTTTTACCTACAATCCTTTTGGTTATTGCATTTAGTAGCAGCTCAAGATTTAGTTTTGATTAATCAAAGTTACGAATAATAAAGACCAATATTGTGGGATATGCCCATGATAGAGGTTTGTCCAACAGAGTGAGAGTCATGAACTAGTCGTCGTTGAGATAAAAGCCAATTGCTCGAGATCATCTGCGTAAGTCCTTGAGATAAAAGTCAATTCCAAGATATTAGATTTTTTTATTCTATTAAGTATTACTAGTTGTTTATTTTTATTATATTTTTTTTCTTATTTTAAAAATATTATTGTAGCTAATAGTAAATCTGAGAGCATTGATGATTGTAATATCCAGTTTGAGTCTATATTTTTGCATGCCTTTCTTATTGTTGATTGTTCTGTTATATTTTTGTGTGAAGTTAAACTTTTTAGATTATTTACTTGCACAGATGATGTTTGTTTTTAAAATTAAAAGATTTTAAGAAAAATTTTACTTGAAATTTAGGATCTATTTGATAAAACTAAAAAATTAAGTGCTGAAAATTAAGTGTTAAAATTAAGATTAAATTTTATAAGTAGTGATTTTGTATTGAAAAATTGTTTGATAAATTACTGTTAATTATATACTGAATATACATATTATTGATAGCGGTAAATATTGAATGCTGAAAATGATATTTTTACATATTTACTCTTATCATCATTGTATTACATATTATTAACAATAAATAAAAATTTTAATGGAATTATTTTTTTACTATAATTATTAATTATTAAAGAAATTAAAATTCTAAAATATATTAATAAATAAATTATAAATAAAAGAAATAAAATTAATTAAAAAATAACAAATACATCTAAACTTTTTAAAATTATTTAAATATTTAATATAAAATAAAAATTTAATGAACAATTAGTTGATTTATTATTTTCTCTCTTAAATTAATCATGAAAGAGAATTAGTGCTAGATTTCTAGTAGCGGAGAAAGTAGTAGGAGAAGGTAGATTAAAAATTAAAATGTAATGTAAATGAGAAAATGAAAAATAAATAAAAAAAGGATAAATTGGAAATTTTAATGAATTTTTACTTAAAATTTTAAAATTTTAGCTCTCAATATTTTTTAAAATGCACTTAAAAAATTCAAATTGTTGAAATTTTTAATATTTAATATATTTAAGATTCTAAGTGCGTTACCAAATATTTCCCTTGTAAGATGTATTTTATATTTATCTTTGATAGGATCTTTTAGATTTTTGAGTGTGGTGGATTATTTTTTAGTGAATTCTCATTTTGGTCACCTATCTCTTGTGAAGTCTAGAATAATTTACCCAATTATAATACATTTTGATAATAGAGAATGAGATATATTAGTTAGAAAACTTACTTCGAGGTTATATGGTATGCGATAGTCTGCATTGAGTAGTGACTCATTTGATTTGATATACTTTAAA